>PVKA01004968.1:18318-63318 GCA_004027165.1 Ctenomys sociabilis | reverse complement strand
AGTTGCTCGAGCTAGTCTGAAACTTGGCAGTCCTCCTGCTGTAGCCTCCTGAGTAGCACACCAAACTTACTTTGAATCCTTACTCAAGATAGTCTTTCCCTGAACCTTCAAAGCCCTGATGTCTCTACATTCTTATGTCATACTATCCTTCCCCTGCCCTCTCAAGAACACTATTGTGAACTGTGTGAGAGAATTCTCTAGAATGTATGTCAGGCCCATGCCTGAAACTTGGCATAACCTGAGAAGGTTATGCCAAGTTTCAGGCATGGGCCTGACATTGTATCAGGATAACCTTCTCAGGATATTTTTGTTTACCTACATGGCCTTTTGCTTCGTTATTATTATTAATTATTATTATTATTTTGGCAGAACCATGGATCAAACTCAGGCCCTTGCACTTGCCAGGGAAGCACTTCCTCCATTGAGCCATCTCCCTGGCCTCATCACTTCAAGATAAACAGCAGATCCTTGCCTAGGACCTTTATAGACGGGAGGGATGGGATCTCCATTTGAGAAGGTTATCCTGAAATTGTGTGTGCATAGTAAGGGATATGCATCTTCAGCTTCACTGGGAAACTTCAACTGTAACTATTAAATGTTCTTATCAACTTGCACTCCCATGATTGTGACTGTCTTGTAAGAAGGGTTCCTCTGAACGATGGCTCCAGACAGAGATGAGGGACAGAAGCTTCATTAGGGGATAGTCTAGTTTTAATAATGTCAGCACAACACAAATAGATATTAATAAAATATGAAAATACTCTTTTTACATGGAAAAATAAAATTTCATAGCAAAATAATTAGAGAATAACAAAGGTCATGATCTTAAAAGAATGACCAATATGTTACTCAGAATAGGAAAGAGTTCTTGAATCAAAGCTGTGATGGGCTAGGTGTGGTGGGACAGGCCTGTAATCCCAGGACTCAGGAGGCTGAGGCAGGAGGATTGCCAGTGTGGTGAGGGATGTGAGGAAGAAAAATTGGACAGAGCGAAGCAGTTACAAGAAAAGCCAGCTCTTTTTCCAGGGAGCCCTAAAGTCCAAGCAGCTCTGTTGATTACCCCTTTTTGGGGCAACAAGGTTAGGACTTCATGCTGTGCATGGTGCTGCACACCTGTAACTCTGGGCAGAACAGCTCTTTTCAACTGCTTTGTAACATTTTCTCACAGACCGAGTTTCTGTATGTGGTTTTGTTTTGGGGCTCTGTTTTCTATTCCAGTGCTTTCTCTACCCTCCTACCAACACTGCAATGTCACTATCACTATACCTGCACTCGAGCTGTGATAGTTCTGCAGAATTGGTATTTTTTAAATAGTGCATCTCCATATTAGATGGAAGTTGGTCTCCCAGATATCTTCTTTAATCACATTCAATAAAGTTTATAATAATCTCCATATGTGTATTTTATGTGCTTTGTTTTATTTATTCCTAGGTTCTTTATAGTTTTTGTAACTACTCTAAATATCTTCTATCAACTTGATGCTGGTGTTTAGAAATGCAAAAAAATTTGTTTTTTACCTGGCAGCCTTAGTAAATGCTTGTGTTATTTCAATTTTTCTGTAGATTCTGCTTACTAGTAATCATACTACACATTTCACATCATTATCATTGTCATCATCATCATCATTTGGTATCAGGGATTAAACTCAGGACCTTGCACTTGCCAGGCAGGCACTGAAGCCCTGAGCATCTCCCCAGCTCCTCGTGTTATTGTTTTATTCCCTTGATACAGGATCTCACTACCCAGTTCAGACTCACAGTGATCCCCCTGTCTTAGCCTCCCCAGAGGTAGGATTACAGGTGTGCCCTACAACGTCCAGTTTTGGGGCAGCATGGCATGCGGTACTGGGGATCGAACCCAGGTCCTTACACTGGCCAGGCAGGCATTTAGAAAGAGGAGCTATCTCCCCAGCCCACATTTCACATTATTGGATAAACAGTAAGTTGCTGCTGTGCTAAATCATTGTAACACTAAGATTTTTAAAACAAAACTAGATATTTCCCTCCTTCCCAGCCACATTTCAAGGTCTATGTCTTCAGTGTCACATAAACTGAGTTTATGGGTTTTACTGTCATTCACACTTTTCTCCTGTTGTGCATTACAGGCACCAATATTTAAGGGTGTTGTTGTTTGGTTTATTTTTCCTGAAATGGGATTACATCAAATGTACGGCTGTGCAGCAACTCATTTATTTACTTGTTATGATCATGAAATTCTCTACCTCCATCTTTTTTCTAATGTTTTTATCTAATTGATTTATATAGGGTAATTAGTTTATTTTTAGTTACCTTGAGTTTTAAACAGAAAATTGTGTAATCAGGAGACCAAACCAGGACTTTCAGCTTATTATGAGGATTTGTTCCTGTATTTGGTGACCATTTTTCCAGAGTAGTGAATACTACATAATTGAAGAATTCAGGGGAAGGGGAGTGCTGTGTAGTAGCACTTGAGCCAAGCTGCACAGCTCTGCTGGACCTTCTGGAGTGAGGAGGAAGAGTGAAAGTGTCCCAGGCAAAGAACAGGCTGCTTTCAAAGCTGTTTCTGATTGCTGAGTTAGCTCAGGGTTTGTCTAAGGGGTCACATGCAGCAGGCCTTTGAGTTTAGCTCAGTTAAGGCCCTGAGTTTGATCTGCTCAATTTCCTCTCCTCCCAAAAAGCTTACAGAATTAGGCCCATTTATACCTAGCACATTTAAATAAGATATTTAAGGACTTTATGTATCTTAGTAACTGTCTCATTCCTGGGACATGGTACCCAGAATACAGACATTAAACAAGTTTAGTTTAGCTCACATTTCTAATCTATAGTCAGCCAACTCCAAGGCAGGAAGGCAACATGGAAGGCCCCGGGTGAGGAAGGCTACTGGTGTCATGCCAAGCAGGAAGCAGAGAGGCCAGGGAGGCGTTGGGAAGGGACCTGCCTGCCCTGACCAGGGCCCAACTCCTGCCATGCCCTAAGAATCCAGTCACCTTCACAGAGCCCTGCCCATGACCACATGAGGATTCACAGGGACATCTGGGTATAAACCACAGCACGAGGCATCTTTTCTAAATGATTCACCTTTTATTTAGAGTACCGGAGGAAAAAAAAGCAGGATCCACGTATGCTACCCAATGATTCACATTTTGATTCACTTTTTTTTTTTTTAATGGACTAAACAGGTATTGGCTCTAAAACAGACATAGTTAGAATCAAAATATTGATCAGCATGACAAAGATGAACTATAAAGAGTATTTGCACAAATCAACTGGAGCAGAAGGGGCCATGCTCAGGAAAACATTTGTTAGGCCTCCAAAGATAAAATAACATTTGACTTTCTTTATCCAAGAGCAATGCCCTGTATCAGGTGACTCCAGTTGCTTCAGTGGCACAGGGCCACACCACACAGATCATGCCTGTCCGGCGAGATTAAGTGAGAACAGAGACTGTTCCAATGGGCCTGCCAATAACCTTGCTGAGATTTTAAACCTCTAATTCCATGGTAACTTTAAACAGGTGAGAAACTAAGTATATGAGAATGTGGTCATTCTTGCTCTGGTCCTTGGCCACATAGAAAGACTCATGTCAAAACTCCACATGGTTGCTTCTGTGAAAGCATACTCTGTTATCTGCCAAAAGAGATATTAAACAAACCAAATTCATCTGTTGTTTGCTGTTAATAATTCACTATTCTTGTTTGGCATCTTGTAAGCACTGACTGTAGTTTTGAAAATAAAACTTTATGCTGTGTGGGGAACATGCCTGCCCAGCCTGGACTCCACGCGGCCAGACCCGACCTCCAGGGAGTGCTTCATCCCAGGCGAGCTGCCAAGAGGGTTGCTGGGTGGGCTGGGTCTGATTCTGTTGGGATTGGGCCTGTCCTGACCCAGGTCTGATGAATAAAAATGTTGCATGAGAATTACAAAAAGAAAAGAAAACTGGAGGGATGACTTGCTCTATATTTTTGTGATTTCATTAAAGGAAGAACATAGTTTTATTTGTACTTTTCATGTCAGCAATAGTTTGATATTATAATTCCACATTGATATTTTTACAGTGCCATGAAAGTATAATATTGCCCAACTGATTTATTATTTCTTTGAAAGTTAATGTTATACATATTTCATAATCTCATCATCAAATACTGGTATGCATCAGATAGAAAGCCCACTACACCATTTGGAAAAGGACACTAAAACATATAGCACTAATTTCTGATTTCCAGAGTTTGACTGCATAGACGGGAAGACAACCAGTCAACAGATTTAAAAAGATAAACATACTAGTGTTTTTGAACTCTGAATTACTGTGCTCTGGTATTCTTGTAAGTGCTTCTCAGAATTATCTCATTCAAGTCACAGAACAGCCCAATGTGGTATATCTCCGTCCTACTTCATGATAAGTAGCGTATCTCCAGTATAAGTGAGAGCACTAAGCTAACAGGTGCTTGAACTTCACTGTTAGAATTTGTTCCTTCTGTTAGTGATGATTCCTTGAGAAGCAGACATGATATAAGAATTCAGGGAATGAGAGGGCTGCTTCATTTGGTCTGCGTTTCATAGCTCTGCTGGGTTTTAGTGAATGGAGAGAGAAGTGGAGAAGGTAAAGGAAAAGGCACTCTCCAAGGTCAAACACAGGGAAGCAAATTTGGTGAGCACGAAGTACCCACAGACAGGAGGACAGTAAAACTTGATCACATAAAAACATTTCTAAAAGACTGGCAAAAGTCATCTGGGGACAAATTGTCGAGTGCTTTAAGTACAAAGCCAAGGAATTTAGACTTCATAGAAAGTAGTGAGTAGAAGTAATTTAACTCATTTAGATTTTGTAAATTATAATGGAAACATATATGTATTAAAAAAATTCAAATGGGAGGCTGAGAAGACAGTTCAGTAGAATAAGCACTTCCCTGGCAAGTGCAAGGGCCTGAGTTCAATCCCTGGTTCCACAAAAAAAATTCAAATAGAGCCAGCCAGATAGCTCAGTGAACTAAGGTGCAGGGACCGGAGTTCAACCCCCAGAGTGCTTTACTGGCTGCACCCCTGGGGTGCGCTAAGACTGAGACTGGACATGGTGGTGCACCTGTAATCCCAGGGCTTGGGAAGCTGAAAATACGAGGATCAGTAGGAGTCCAACCTGTGTAGTGAGACCCTATAGACCTTGTACTACAATACATTAAAAAAATTTTCGAAGACATAAGTCTAGAAAGAGCAAGGCAAATTCACCTCCTGTCAGGTACTATTTTACACCTCAGACATAATCACTGTTAGTACAATGATTAACCTTCATATATCTTAAAACCTATGAAAATATAGATCCACTCTTATTGTTGTTTGAGACAGAATCCAGGCTGGCTTTGAACTCACAATTCTGCCTCAACTTCCTGAGTGCAAGGATTACATCATGTTCAAGTAAATCTAATGTTTTACATTAGTAAAATTACACTAGACAAGCTTTTTGACAACCTGTGTTTATTTATTTATTTTTACTCAATAATATATTAGTAATGTTACATGACAATATATACTGTGAAAGCTTTTAAACAGCTTCAGCATTTCAAAGGTTCAAGACACTATTTTTTTTTAATCTAGGAAATACATATTAATATAATGTATGAGTATTTTTGTATACTCATCCAGTTATTTATTTGGGCTAAATTCTTAAAAGAGGAATTTTTGGAGATATACATGCTAAAATTCTATGTATGAGGAATGATAAAAAGAATAGCAACTGTTCAAATTTTCAAAAGTTTATTATGGTAAAAGACACATTTGCTATTCATCTCCCTCAAAATACTTTCTCTCTTTTTTTTTTTTTTTTTGTCTTTTTGAGACAGGGTCTCACTATGCAGTTCAGGCTGGCCTTAAGCTCACTTTTGTAGTTCAGGCTGGTCTCGAACTCACAACAATCCTCCTTCCTCAGCCTCCCGAGTGCTGGGATTACAGGCATGCACCACCACGCCCGGCATAGTTATCAGGTGAGCCAGCCTTATCTTTTATTTTTTTCTTTTTGTTTGTTTGTTTTGGCGGAACCAGGGATTGAACTCAGGACCTTGCACTTGCCAGGGAAGCACTTATTCCACAGAGCCATCTATCTCCCTTCAAAATACTCTCTTTTAGCTGGGCATATTTGTGCACATCTGTAATCCTAGCACTCAGGAGCCTGTTCACATATATGAACACATTTATCCTGTTACTCTTGGAAATATGTCCTTTACAGTAAGAAGTTTTGAAAAATTCAAATTTTAACTGCTTATTTTAATCATCCCTTGTATATTTTCAAATTGTTCTCTGGAAAAATTGGTATAGATTTATACTATTAAAGAAGATGTCCAAATGCTTTTGTCTGTGTATATTCATCAATATCAGACCTGAAATATAACAAGGCTCTGATGAGTAACTGTGTCAGGTCCGAGTAACTGTGGTAGGTAGCTAGCCATTCCAGATCTTTGCGTTTAGTACATGATCCATTGTCTGTTTATTTTTAACTTTTTAAAAGAATTAAATTCCTCTTATGCTGCCTTATTTATTCTTTGGGTACCAGGAATCAAATTTAGGACCTCAGGTTTGCAAGGCAGGCACTCTGCCTCTGAGCTAAATCTCTGCCCCTTCACCCATTCCACTCTGTCTTTTTAAAGCCAACACCTGGGCAATCAGACACTAAGAAAATGAAGATTTCAAATCCATTAGGAATTTTATTGCACACTGAAATCATCTAAGGAGCTCTATAAAGTATTGATGTCTTAGTCTCAATCTCAAAAGTTGTCATTTAATTAGTTTATAGTCTGACCTGAAAATTGTATTGAGATTTGTTTTTAAAACCCCACTAGTAATTCTAATGTGAGCACACTTCTAAGAATTTCTGCTTTGGATGTTAATTTTAAGAGCTCCTGCTTGTGTGTGGTGGCATGTGCTTATATACTCAGCTACTTGGAGGATGCGGCAGGATTACTGTGAATTTGAGGTCAGCCTGGGCAACTTAGCAAGATCTTGTCTCAAAATACCAAAATTTTGAAAAGGATGGGAATACAGCACTTTGGAAGAGCCCTTGCCTAGCATGCACAAGGTCCTAGGTTTAATCCAGTACTGCAAACAAAATAAAAATACACTTCTTGACTCTGTGCCCGTATAATGATGCATGATGTGGCTTCCTTTTTTCCTGACGTCTTCTTAAAAGAATAAGGATTTATGATGTAGCTTTCATGCTTTGGGAACATCTCATTAGATGCAAACCAGGCCCTCTGTACTGATAGACTGAAGGAATTGATAGATTTTTTTTTTTTTTTTTTTTTTTGGTAAACACTGGATTGTTTTCCAGGGTTCACTTTCATTCTAGTATCTTGTCTCACAAAGACTAAGGACATAAGTATTCACAGGATTGAGTTAGACATCATGGTAGGCCTCAGATGAATTAAATAGAGGCCTGGTAAATGTGCAGAAAACAAAGAGAATAAACATGATTCTTTGAACACTTTCTAGAGATGATATGTACCAGTGAGAGCAGGTCTGGTCTGGTTGACATTCAGAGACCACAAGGTTTGCACAGAAAACGAGGATAATGAACAACCTGGTCCAAGGGAGATCTGCTCTTCTGGTACATGAGCTCTGATTTCTCTGTTTCGGTGCTGTATAATTTCCAAGCATATTCACTGTGATGAATGCTATTAGAAGGGAAATTCCATCATGTTTTAAGGGATGAATGTCCCCTGACTCTGCTGATGGGAAAATGAGTCACTCCCTTCCCACAGACCTTAGGATAGTTTGGTGCTACGTGCCAAGCAGCAGCCAACACTTTAAAATGAACTTCTGTTCTTCGGAGATGAAAACTGAGCTCTGAATATTATTATTGTGAGTTCTACATTTGCCTGAGTTGGTGATCGTGGTGCTAAGGGCTATATTTTCTAGGTATACAGGAAAGCAGGTTTCTTCTCCCAGGTTACAGGGATTCATTTTCTGACCGTTCAGACCTAGCAGGAGAGTGCTAGCTGTGTGCTGGTAACCAGCTTTAGAGCGAGGGATGCAGGAACAGGAAGGATGGAGGGGCCGGAGAGCCTAATCAGCAACATCGGTCATTTCCTGTAAAGTCAATACAACCCTTAGTCTGATTTCAACATCCAAAGTCCAACAATCAGCTCGCAAAATTCCTGACCAGGAAACAAACGTCTCCGGTCTGTAGGGGCAGATTCAAGTGTATTACTGCCCCATCACATTAAGAATCAACCATCTTGGATCTTTGTGGGTAACTGTAAATAGACCGCCAAGACAGTGTAATTATTAAACTTATTTTGTTGTTCAAATTTAGCCCAAGTGAGCAGCAAATGCCAACTCACACCCAGACCACAAGTTTCTCAACACCTATTTTTTAAGGAATCTGAGGAACTAATAACGGAAGAGCTCAGCTGTTAACACTTAGAAGAGCTAATTTATAAGAATCCACAGTCTAAAATTAAGCAAAATAATTGTTTTGTGTCAGAAATGTGGGATAGATTCAGAGTTAAAATCTGTTTAATAACTACATCAATTTACCCACAGTAGTGGCTGTATGCTTGATCATGCTTTTCTTTTCTCATAAAATTCTACTGCTTAGCAACTGTGCCATTCCAAATCCCAATCCCTTTGTCCCACATATGAGTCCTTATAGAATCCAGTATCTGTCAAGTGGCTGTCTTCTAGAATAAGAGAGGTTCTTGCTCACCTGACTTACTCAGCTTCTATTTCAACTCTGGGGATGCTATAATTATTGATATAATTCATGTACAAAAAATAAGACAAGTAAGCAGCTACACTCTTAATTTACTGATAAGAGACATCTGCTAAAATAATATCTGTAAATATAATATCATGTATGCACCTTGTACGATACCAAAACATTATGAAAACAGTTTGGAATGTATTAATTTGTCAAATCTGTCTTGTTAACGTGTCTTGCAACTGTCAGATTGATATTTGTACTTCAATAAAATAAAAAATAAATTAAAAAAACAAACAAAAAAAACTTTGGGGATGCTTTTGGGTAAGATTTAACTGTGTGTGTGTGTGTGTGTGTGTGTGTGTGTGTGTGTGTGTGTGTGTGTGCGTGTGTGTGTGTGTGGTACTGGAGATTGAACCTAGGGTCAGGCAAGAGCTCTACCCCCGAGCCACGTCCTCAGCTCAGTTCAGCTCCTATATCAAAAAGAAAACAGCAGTCCTAGAAAATGTTTGCTTTTAAACTCATTTTAACTTCGTAGTGCTCCATTTAAAGTCAGAAATGAAAAAAAAGTAAAAAATGACAATGAACATGTTAGCAAGTTACTACTTGATGTAGTCTTTCTATACCAATATGTGATAAAAACTATTTTCTCTTGTTATCATGCAAAGAAAAACAACAAATTCAATTTGTAGAGTAAGGAAGTTAAGGTAACCTGGTGTTTGAACAGATTTCAGTTTGTAGTTAATGTGAAAGTAACTTTGAAGGGTAGGTGAGACAGCTCAGCGGACTAAGCACCTGCTTAGGCAAGCACATGGACCAGGGTTCAATCCCTGGTCCTGAATGCTGTGCTGGCCCCACCCCTAACTGGGCATGGTGGGGCATGCATGTAATCCCACTGCTGGGGAGGCTGAAAACATGAGGATCATTACGAGTCCCAGTCTGAGCTGCATAGTGAGACCCTGTACCAAATATATAAATTAAAAAACAAAAAGAGGAAAGTAACTGTGTATCGTGCCTAAAAGTAGGACTCTTGTTTGTAAAAGGCACAACAATAGTATCATACCTGCTCAAGAAGGCCACTGTAAGAATTGGAGGAGATAGATCAATCAGTTGGCAAGGCAATAGATGCACAACAACTCAAGTTTGTTTTTGTTTTTTGTCTTTTTGAGACAGGTCTCACTATGCAGCTCAGGCTGGCCTTAAGCTCACTTTGTAGTGCAGGCTGGTCTCAAACTTGCAAGGATCCTTTTGCCTCAGCCTTCCGAGGGCTGGGATTACAGGTATGACCCCCTCATGCCTGGTTTGAAATTATTGTTATAAATCCTTTATAAAGTCCTTTAATCCATTCAATTTCTTATGATTTTTATTACAAGCCTGGACTATATATCAAATAAATATTATAGCTCTTTCAAAGATGAGAAAATGAAGGGCTAGAAAAATTAAGAATTAACCCAGGATGGAATAGCTGACAGATGGAGGAACTAGAGCTTGCTTTCACTATAATACATTTCATTTATAATTAGCTTTAGCACTACCATATTCGTTCAAAACAGTGTCAAACCACTGAAAGAAGTAAAACTAGTAGTCTCGTCAGGTTTTTTCATTCATGAGTAAAAGAAATGTTTCTAACCACTGATTGAGGAAATGCTATGATTTCTTGTAAATAATCCAGTGATTTTTCTATGAGCAGCACCAACAGCAGCTATTCGCAAATGTCTCCTGTGTACCACGTACCATGTTATACCTTTTATAAGCTTTCATGTATGTGTTAAACATGTAGATCCCTTTTGATCCTCACCACAACCTTCTTAGGTAGCTATTATATTCTTTTTATAGATAATAATAATGATAATAATAGCTAACATCTGTGGCCATTAAGTCTATGCCAAACATTGTGCCCAGTGCATTATTTTACATGCGTTATCTTATTTTAATCAGCCCAATAACCTTTTGAGACAGGCAGCTGCTACTATTATCAGAGTTTGCCAGTGGTGATAATACATAGACAAACTTGCTATTAGCATAGTAAGGCAGAAAATTTGTATTAGAAATTTCCTTGCCCTATTTAATTATATGATTTAAGGACCTTGCCAGGATTAACTTAACCAGCACCAGTCCTCTTAAAAACAATGACTGCTTTTTGATGTACGTTTGGCATTTAATAGACATATAGCAAATCACTAAATTATTGTCATCTTTTTGTAGAGATTAGAGAAAAAATAGTCTGTTAGGGTAAAATCATGTACTAAGTACATTTGTACTTGTTTTGGTGTGAGCCTGTATTCCAGAATAACAAGAATAAGGATACATGCTTCAAAAAACTTGAATTTGGGGAAGTCATAATGTTAGTCAGGTCCTAGCCAGTTAGAATAAAAATAAATTCACTTTGGCAACTGCACACAGGAGAGTAAACTATTCTTAACACCCTTTGCCTTTCCAAAGATAAAAATGGTGATGGGGTCAAAGAAATATGTTGCCTCGGGGCGTTATGTTGCTATTAATAAAATGGCCTCTCTGCAGGAAGTATATACAGACAGCTCACAAAAACAGGAAAGCCACTCAGGAACCTGCTGCCAGCTCCCGGTCTACACGCATGCAACTGCCCCGCACTCATTAGCAGGGGCTATCCCAAGCGAAAAGTCAAAGGAAAAATAGCTTTTTCTACCCTTTTTCTTTGTTGATACCAGGGAGTAAACCCAAAAAACCTTCACCCTTCACGCTGAGCTACTTCCCAGCCCAACCGCTGCCTTTCAAGGACAAGGTCTACCTGAACTGCCCAGGGTGGGACTCATGGTGAACCCCCTGTTTACAGTCTCCCAGGAGCTGGGATTACAGGCGCCGCCACCAGGCTCTGTCTCATTTGCCCCCTTTAGTGTGCCCTGGGGGCGGGCAGGCACGGCAGGCCCCAGGGTGGAATCCCCAGCCCATGTGCCTGCTTGCAGGCACTTTAATCCCCTGCGCTATTTGACCGGCCCCCTGCAACTACAGCAGGCCCCCTCCTAAATAGAATCTTTTTTTTTTACTTATCTATGTTTTGTAGTACGTTTGTATGAGAAGAGAATTGGAGCCTCAGGACAGAGTCCTCGCTTTGGCATTAACTGTGTGGTCTTAGATTATTTTTTGCATGTATTTTATGACTATATATGTATGTATGTCTGTACTGTAGTACTGGATATTGAGTCTAAAACCTTAGGAGTGTTAAGCAAGTGCTCTCCTACTGAGCTATAACTCCAGCTATTTTATAGGATGTTTGTTTGTTTTGTTTTCCGTATTTAGGACAGGGTCTACAGGGTCTCATTACATAGTTGGGACTCAGCTGTTCTCACATAGTGATTCTCCTTTTTCAGCCTTCCAAGTGCTGGGATTACAGGCATGCGCCACCACACCCAGATTCAGTCTCAATTTCAGTCTCAGCGCACCCCTCGGGCGGGGTGGGCACTGCACACTGGGATGGAAACCTCCTCGCTGTGCTCAGCTTAAGCAGGCACTTTAATCCCCTGAGCTATCAGGCTGGCCCCCTCCAGCTATTTTAAATTGTACTCTATTTTTAAGTAGGGTCTCACAGAATTGCCCAAGCTGTCATTTAATTTGTGATCCTCCTGCCTCAGTTTTCTGAGCAGCTGGAATTACAGGTGTGCACCCCTGGGACCCACTTGTGCTTCCATTTATGGCTATTTGAATTATGCCTCAGGCTGTCGGTGAATATTTTAGTGTGACCAGTTGGTCCATGCCTGATCTCCACCCCCACCCCAACCACACTAGAGCTGGGAATGACATCAGCCCTCTCCAAACTAAAAAGGCCATGAGTCAGGGAGGATTGCTCAAAAATCAGCCCATGGGGTGAGCTGTTACCGTAATGGGAAACAATTCTGAGCAGGCAGAAACACTGGATGCCCACCATATCACCTTCATTTCTTTATGCACACAATGAAGGATTTGCTATAGAAAGTTCTAGTCTGTATATTAGTCTTCACAAAATTAAAAATACAGTATTGTCTGAATTAAACTATGAGAAAGCAGCAGAGTAGTGCATCCCCATAGTCTGAGCATCTGGGAGGCTGACGCAGGAAGACTGCAATTGAATAAGACCCTGTAGACCCTTCCCTAAAATACAAAAATAAATAAATAATAAAAAGTAGTTGCAGGCTCCATCTGAGTGCTAGTGAACCTGTCCATCTGAGGGGCTGTGAGTTTTTCTATTTGTACCTTAAGTACTTGGGAGTACTTAAGGTACTCCTTATGCTACTGGAGACACCAACGACAGGTGTGTTTCAGGGAACAGCATGTAGGAGGATGTGCAGGAGCAGTTGAACTTCCACCTGACTTAGGGTGATACCGAGAGACAGGGCCTTGCCTACTCCCCTGACGCCATAGACATTGTATGTCTTTGTCCTTTGTCCGGGCCAGCCTCGGGTTCCTGCCCCATCCCTTTGCCCCCGTGCTTGAGCAGCAGAATAACAGACCAGTTTCTGTGCCATGGTGCTCCTGTCTGTTGCTTTGAATCTATCAAGTTGCTAATACTCCTATGTCCTTAAAGAGTAACAATCTATTTTAAGATAAAGAGGGAACAATTATAATTTACTTTATACTCAAGGCCATTCAAAAAAGAATCTTATTCCCCTAGTACATTACTATTTTATGAAGAAACTTTCTAGGAATTTTTTTTTTTTTTTCAGTACTGGGGATCGAACTCAGGATCTTGCGCTTGCCAGGCAGTTGTTTATGCTGCTGAGCTATCTCTCCAGTCCTACTATCTATTTTAGATACCCAATGGCCAATTACAATTTGTAGTCCTGTGAAAAGGGGTCTGGGAAGGAAGGGGACAATACAGTACAGTTGCTCCCGGGTACATAGACGTGGGGGGGGGTCTAGACCCCCATGAATACCAAAATCCAGACACTCAAGTCCTTTCCATAAAATGGCCTAGTAATTGTGTACAATGTGCACACCTCTTCCCAGGTACTTCAGATCAACTCTGGATTGCTTACAATATCTGACAGAATTCTGAAACATCATTGCATTCTCATGGATGCAGCATGTACTCACCATGCAGTAAATTCAAATTCTGCTTCTTAGAACACTCCAAAATCTTTTACAAATATTTTTGAGACAAGGTAGGTTGGGTTTGAGGATGTGGAGCCCACAGATGTGGAGGGCCAACCATGTTTCAGAATGTGTAGAGTGATCATGGCAGAGTGACTGGACTTCAGATGATGTCTCCTTATTCCTTTAGTTTCTCAATTGGGGAGTAAGATTATATTGCAAAGATAAATGAGCTTTTATATTCTTCTAAAAATCTGACTATTCAAAAGTCAATTGCGTGTGCTTCAAATTATTCAACACCTTTGCTACTCTTCCTAACTAAGTCCATCTTGCTAATTCTGTTTGGGCCCTTAAGCCCCTTAACTCTGCCTAGGACAAAAAACTAGAAAAGTGAAACTAGATGATATTCTGCCCCCAGAGGACCTGTTGGAAAGTGTGGCTGGATCACTGCAAACCCCTGGGAAAATGTTCAACAATAAAGAGTAGCAGGTTTAGAAAGGACTCTCTTTTCTTGTTGCTTGTTTGAGACAGGATCTTGCTATGTAGCTTCGGCTGTCCTTGAACTTATGCCAGTCTTCCTGCCTCAGCCTCCCAAATCCTGGGATTACAGGAGTGTACCACCATACCCACCATACCCAGCCCTCGAAAGGGTTCTCAGAGCATTAAAAAAACAAAAAACAAAACAATGATGACTGGTCTAACAAAATGAACAAACGACACCGACAGTTATGGGGTCAGGAAATAAAAACCCAATATTTACATAAGAAAAGACCTGTCTTCTATTACAAGATATCTAATGTGGGGAACCTACAGTAAGATACCATTTTCTGTCTACAGACTAGAAAAGATTTAAAGGGTTGCTAGGTTGTTATGTAAGTGAGAGTGTGAAGAAACAGGTGTTCTTATGAAAGTGAGACAAAGTTTAAAATGCCCTAAACTATTTTCAACCTACAGACAGACTCTTAGGTGTGTCAAATACTATATTTTGTAGTCATTTAATGGAATTAAGCAGTTCTATGTTAATGATAATGGACTAATTTCAATGATAAATCATTTAGAGAAATGAATGGAAGAGACTGTATTGTGTGTATCTCTGGTGTAAAACACAAGGGTTTTTGTTTTGTTTTGTTTGTTTTTGTACTGGCTGTTGAACACAAGGTTTTAAACATGAGACAGGAACTCACTAAATTATGCAGATTGGCTTTACCCTTACAACCATCCTGCCTTGGCCTCTCAAGGGGCTGAGATTACAAGTGTGCACCACTGTGATTCACGAGTAGGTACTTCAAACAGAAAGAATGTGTTCTGTAATAGCACGTGAGACACTCTTAATGTTGCTTATCCCTGAGAAAAAATTGTGAAGTTGGACCAGCCAAGTAGCTTAGCGGATTAAAGCATCTGCTTAGGCAGAAGCATTGGCCGGGGTTTGATCCTGGGCTTGCCATGCCTGCCCCGACCCTATAGCACACTTAGACTGGGCATGGTGGCGCATGCCTGTAATCCCAACTCTTTGGGAAGCTGAACACAGGCGGATCTATATAGTGAGACTCTGACATCCTGTAGATCCTGTAGTCCCTTACTAAAAAATAAAAATAAAATTTGTGAAACTGAGAAGTAGGAATGGGCTTTCCACACTATGCTCTCGTGTACTTCTGATTTTTGTGTCCTGTAAATACGTTAACAATTATGCAGGCTTGCAGGTTAGCTCAGTGGTTTAAAGCGCCTGCTTGGGCAATCTCAGACAGGCTTAGGGGACTGTGTTTGATCCCCAGCTCCACATTCCACTCAAGACCTGCCCTTAAGGCAGCCCAAGCTAGCCCCCCACCAAAAAAAAATTACATTAACAGAGCTAACACTGTGTCCACCTTGTGACTCAGCAAGTCCACTCCTTGGTATATACTTAACTGAAATGAGGATTCCCCAAAAGACACATGCAAGAATATTTCAGCAGCTTTCTCACTGGAGAGGAAAACTGAAAATAACTCAAATGCCCACCAACAAGTAAATAGGGTTATGAGCGGAAGTGTTCTTATTTAGTAGAATACAAAACAGCAGTGAAAAAGGGCAATCTATGCCACATCTGATCAGGAAACAAGGCTGAACTCAGGAAGCCAGGCTGAGGTGGTCGTTTAGTGGTAGACTGTGTGCTTAGCATGCCCAGAACCTTGGTTCAAACCCAGCATCAAAAAGTGAAAGAAAAAAAAGCCAACATGAAAGAGTAAATAGTAGGTCAGGCATGGTGGGACACATTGGTAATCACAGCATTGGGGAGGCTGAGGCAGGAGGATTACCACAAGTTTGACGCCACGTTGGGCTATATAGTGAGTGTAAAGCCAGCTTGGACTACCAAGCAGGACTCTGTCTCAAGAACAATACCAAGGGGCTGGGGAGATGGCTCATTAGAATAAGTGTTCTTCTGGTAAGCGCAAGGGTCTGAGTTCAATCCCTGGTTCCACCAAACAAACAAACAAACAAAAAAGAGTCATATTAGGTGGATCTGCTGTTTTTATTTAGAATTTTTTAAAACCTAGAAAACCTATAAAGGGTGCTAGAAATCAGAGTAATGCTGCCTCTTGAATTAGCAGTGGTGAGGTGAGCTCACACAGAGGTTAGAACTCCCAGTGTCCAACACACAAGGGAAGATGCATGTATTTAAAACTTGAATTTTATACTGAAAACTAGTGTATTCTGTATATTTCAATTTTTAAAAGTTTTTAAAAAGCATAGTAACATGTGAAATGTGAGTGAAAAACGCAATGAATCTTTACATTTTTAAAAATTATGCTTGTAAAGATGCACTTCTATTAATCCCCCCTCTGAAAGCTTCTTGCTTCAAACTTACCTGTCCCATGGTTCTTGTCACTTTCTGAAGCAGTTCTGGAAGTCCTCTTTCGTGAGTGTCTTTCATCGTGCTGTTACAGTTGCCTCCCTGCTCTGAATCTAGTCAAAATGCTGCCCTTTCCAGGTCATGTTGACTTTGGTTAAGAGCCAGAAGCTGCATGGCTCAGAATCTGGTGAATACGGTGGAAGAGGACACACAGGGATCTCTCTGTGAGCCTGTACTATTGGATGGCATGTGTTAACATTATTCACTATTTATTTATTTGGTACAGGGTGTTGCTATGCAGCTCAGACTCATAGTGATCCTCCTATCTTGGCCACCCGAGAGCTAGGATTACAGGTATGTGACAGTTTCAGTGGCAGGCATGGCAGCATGGAAGCATGGCATGTGGTTCCGGGCTTGAACCTGGGTCCTTGTGCTTGTTGGGCAGGCACATTTAGTCTGCTGAGCTATCTTGCTGGACCACCCCTGTTGTTTTTGTGACAAGGTCTCACTATGTAGTTCATGTTGGCCTTGAACTCATGGCAATCCTGCCTCAGCCTACTGATTGCTGGAATTACAGAAGGTGTTATAGATGTGTGCTACCACTCCTGGTTTTGTTTAAAAATCAAGAGGAAGGGGCTGGGAGACAGTGCGGGGTCCAAGCCGCTGCCTGGCAAGCTCAATGCCTCGTTTAGCATTCATTGTATTTTATCGCACAATGAAAGACAGCAATGAGGACTTCCAGAACTGTTTCAGAAAGTGGCACGAACAGCAGGATAAGTGTGTCTGAAGAAAGGGGGATTATTTGGGGTGGGAGTGATGACAAGTCTTTTCCTGAAATAACTTTGTAAATAGCTGCTGTATATCTCAGTCGCCCTTTGTACATTGTTCCAATGGACTGGATGTGGTTTGTTCCCGAAGGAGGCAGATGAGTGACCTGGATGTCACCCTTGGCAGAGATTCTTGCAGTTCTTGTGGAACCCCCCAAGTAGTTTCTGGAGATGGGTTTTTACAAATATCAAACAGCAAATCTGGGTCTTGCATGCCTCTGGCCTCATCTCACCCACGATTTCTTCCTGCGCTCTGGCACTGCGGTGACACCCTCCATGAGGCCCTCACTACAGGCGGAACCATGGGCTGCCTCACCGTAGGCTTCCAGTAGGTATTTTGGTACAGCAACTGAGAAGAGTCAGTTATCAACCTGAGAAAAGTAAACAAAGTCATTCTTTTAAGAAGTTTCATGAGGTGAATTATTTCTTTATATTAACAAGAATACAACCTTGGTACAAAGAATCAAGAGGAAGAAGCAACAGAGAAAATGCTAAGAATTGCTTTAAACTAAAGAGAAGAGTAAAATAAAAGTGTAACTGATCAAATCAACTATAATTTTTTCTATCATGGCCTAACTAAATTCCCAAACTGTACTTTAATGCTTCATCCCACCAAGAGCAGGAAAGTAGAAGGGGACAAGAGGAGGATTTATGGACTAACATTTTATCAGGGGACAGCATGCTAAACAGAGACAGAACTCAGTCTATGGACAGTAGTAGAAACTGGAGGTATGCCAGGAGCGGTGATGCTCTCCTGTAGTCCTACTGCTCTACAGGGCTGAACTAGGAGGATTCCGAGTTTGTGACTACTGAGCAAAACCAGGTTACAAAGCAACAAATGTTCTATGTCCTTTTATGGGCTGGACACATAGAACAGTGAAATCTCCAGTACTCGGGGGAGAAAAGGAAGGTAGAAGGGCACTGTCGAGTAAATAAAGTTTTGTGGCTCACAGAATAGGAGAACAATGGTGACCTTTGCAGGCAAAAGGACAGAAGGATCAGTGGTCAGGAAGAAGAGAGACCAAGTTCTCAGCACCCAGAATACAGAAAACTGCAGAAAAGCAGACGAGCTGCTTTAGCAAATGTATGAGACATGCTCAAGAATGAGAGAAGAGAGGGACAGAGTCACTCCGAGTGAAAGCCTCATGCTGTTTTGCTGAGGTGTACAAGCACCTACTCTGTAGCAGAGGCAGGGCAGTGTCGGCAGCAGGGGTACAGTCAGCCATCCCTGGGAAAGGGTTTGAACTTCTTGACACTTTGTCCTTTTAATTTGTTGGGTGCTTCTCTTAGCCAGTTCTTTTCTGCGGCACGGTATTTATATGTATTAACTCCCCACAACAGCTGTATTCATTTCATATTGCAATAAAACATTTTCAAAATTAAACTGTTTTTTGGGTTGAAAAAATGGGAGGGATTTACTGTAGAAAAGTTGGAAACTTTTAGAGTTTTAAGGAGAAAATAAAAGTCGCCCAGAGAGGACAACAGCAGCATTTTGGTACAGGGCAGTGGTAACAGGCAAAGAGCTGAGACAGGGCCGGCAGGCCTCTAAGCTTCCTTTGCCCTGGTGTACATTGTTTTGACTTTATTGGTGTACTTTCTCACTGGCCACTCTGTGAGGGTAGACATTTTTCTTTCTTCACAGGTTTTACTTTTGTTTGTGGTGCTGGGGGTTGAACCTGGAGCCTGGCACACACTAGATGCTGCCCAAGTGCTCTACAAGGAGCTCCAGCCCTTGTTTAAATTTTATTTTGAAAGCCGGGTGTGGTGGCGCATGCTTGTAATCCCAGCACTCGGGAGGCTGAGGCAGGAGGATTGTTGTGAGTTCGAGACCAGCCTGAGCTACAAAGTGAGCTTAAGGCCAGCCTGAACTGCATAGTGAGACCCTGTCTCAAAAAGACAAAAAAAAGAAAAAAAAATTTTATTTTGAGAAACAGTATCTCTACACTTCTTAGGCTTGCCTGGAACTTGTGATCCTTCTGCCTCTGCCTGTGCCACCATACTCAGCTAGAAATTTTTGTCTGTATTTTTCATTGCTATTTCCTTGATAGCTGGTATACAATATGTTCTTCACTTTTTACGAAGATCAGCTACTGCAGTAGTCCCTCATACCCAGAGAGGCTACTTTTTCCAAGACTACCTGGTGTGCCTGAAATTGAGGATAGTGCCACGCCTCTATGTATTAGGCTTTCTCTCCCTTTCTGCACCTTACTAGCATTCTCTAGAGAAGCAGAACCAGCAGAAGATACAAGTAGCAATAAGAGGGGATTTCTCAGGTTGTCTTATGTGATCAGAGCCTGAAGGAAGCCCCTGGAAAGAAGCTGGAAGAGAGTGGGGGTGGGGATAGGCTGCAGCCTCAGTCTGCTCAGCCCGGACGCCCCTGGAGAGTCCCTAAGGCTGAACTAGATGGAGTCTGGTGTTCATAAGAGATGCCAGTAGCAAACACTGCACCCACTCAGGAAGAGTTGAGCTTGTGTCCACTCACGTGGGAGCACTGGTTTCTTCTGCCTTTTGCCCCACGCAGGCTTCTGTTTGTTTGGGGCAGGTCTCCCTCCAGCCTGCTGTTGTCTTGGAAACGCACCCCCAGACACACTGGAAGTGTGCTTCACCACTTTTCCAGACATCTCTTAATCCAATCAATTTGACAACCAAGATAAACAGTCACACATGCATACCTGTGATGAAATTTAATTTACAAACAAGGCACAATAAGAGATTAGCAACAGCTAATAATAAAATAGAACAATTATGATAAACTGTAATAAAAGTTACGTGAACAAGCTCTCCCCCCACCCAGCTATGCACACACACACACACACACACACACACACACACGCGCGCACGCGCGTGCTCACCTTTCTCTTCCTTATGGCGATGTGAGATGACACAGGCCTGCATGATGAGGTGGGGGACTGGATGCCACGAGCATCACGATACAGTGTTCGGTACTACATAATGCTTGCTTTGGAAACATTCTGGGAGGCTAAAGCAGGAAAACCAAAAGCTTAACCCACCTTGGCAATTTAGTGACTTAAGAGAGACCCAGTCTAAAACTAAAAGATTAAAATAGGGATGCATCTTAGTGCTAAGGCCTTATGTTCAATCTTGAGAGCTGCAAAATAATAATAATAATAAGCAAAACATAGCACCTTGATATCTGCACAGGGGATTAAGTAAGCCCAGCTGCCAAAGGGGCTGGGTGGCTGCACAGGGGCGTCCTGGATGAAGGGATGACTCAGGCCCTGAACAGGTGGAGCGGGCAGTGACTACTCTGAGAACTACTCAAAGTGAGCTGGCATTGGAAAGTTCATGAAATTATTTCTGGAATTGTCCGTGACATGCCTTGGGACTGCGGTTGGCCACAGGTAACTGAAACTGGAAAGGTGAATCTCAGCTGGGGGAGCCTGTGGCACTTCTATCTTCCCCTTCTGTAATCAAAATATTTTAAATCTTTTCAATGCCAGCTCACTCTGAAATGATTTAAAATATTTAAAATATTTGAAATGATTTAAAGAGCTTCATTCCGTGCTCTTTGTTTTGGTGGTGCTGGGAATTCATGCTGAGCAAACGCTGTCCCAGTGAGCTACAGCCGCCGGCCCCACACTTATTTATCAGCTCAGTCTAGTCACTACATAAACATGCCTGTTGACCTTAGGAAAAGGTCCAGTGTAAACAGCAGCTTCATTATTTATATTTGTGTCCCATTGTATTTCCTCTGTTTTTTTTTTTTTTTTTTAATTTACCTGCCTCCCAGTTCTTATAGAAACAATTTATGTTCATCTATTACTCATATAACATCAAATAGAACTTGAAAATCATTTTCCTATCTAGGGCACTGCATCTCATTAAAAAAAATTAAACAGAATTTCTCATTAAGAATTATGCTTGGACCCTAAGTTTTGTTTCCAAAACAAGACTTTCCTTTGTGTAGTTAAAAATGATCAAGAGATTGCATGTTATTTAGAAATCTATTGAAGAAAGGTAAGAATAGTGAATACTCTTGCAATAAAAGTTTCCAAGGAAAGCAGATGGAATTACTCAAATTTGAAATACAGCCAGAATTCATTCACATTCTGGAACTTAAACATCCTGGAATCAAATGTGTGCGTGCATGCGTGCGTGCATGCGTGTGTGTGTGTGTGTGTGTGTGTGTGTGTGTATGTGATGGAGATTGAAGCAGAGCCTTCAAACTGAGCTACAGTCTCAACCTTTTTTAAAATTTTGAAATGGAGACTCACTAAGTCATTAAATCCCCGGGCTGGGCTAACACTTGAAATCCTCCTGCCTCAGCCTCCCTGACTGCTAGGATTATAGGTGTGTGCCATAACTCCCAACTTAATCATTATTAGGGGTAGCTAGGATTCCTCAAGGCTCCAGAGGTTGCCATGCAATTGTTTGGGACAAACGAAACAAAGCCATCACACAGTTAAGCAAAGGAGAGTTTTATTGGCTCACAGTAATGGGATTTCCAGCGACTAGAGGTGGAAGTAGGCCATGCATCGCTGGTTTCATGGAGTTAGAAGGATCAGTGCTCTTTCTTGCAGCATCCATGTGACCAGATATCAGAAGACAATGACTGGGGCTGCTGGGCTTGGCTACCTTTTAAGGAGCCCTCAACACCAACTAGAGAATAAGCAATTTTAATGCATAAGGCCTGGGCCCATCGATATCAATACATGTATACTGGTAGGGAAATAGGACCAAACTCACCCAAAATGAGTGAGATGGATTTTCTACAAGTAATACAAATTCTATGACTTCATGGAGTGGCAAAGCCTACTGCTGACAGTGTTGAACTTTATTCTTTTGTTATTATTTTTTTAATGTATTTGTTACAGAGTCTCACTACATAGTTCCGGCTTGGAGTGATCCTCCTGTTTTCAGCCTTCCCAGTGCTGGGATTACAGGCGTATGCTATCGTGCCTGGACTGGTTGCCTGCTCAGTGTGCCTGGGAGCAGGGCCGGCACAGCCTGTGGTGCCAGGGATCGAAGCCCAGTCCCTGCACTTGCCTAAGCAGGTGCTTACTCTGATGAGCTATCTCACCAGCCCGACAATGAACTTTAACAAAGTTCTGTATTGCCGGAAGACAGTGTCCTTCCTTTACATTCCAGGAAGCATTTCACATTGTCTATGACAAAACTGTAAGGTGCCCTCCAAATTCCCGCTCTTCGTTCATAAATGATTCACTGGATGTTTATCCCACTGACCAGTCTGTCCAAAAGGCCGGCTCCCTGACCAAACTTGTCAGGCAGCTCTTCCTCAGTGAGGTCCCCGAGACCTTCAATAGGAGGGCTAGGACCACCTGTTCTCCAGTGGCCCTTGCGGAGACTGCACAGAGCTGGGGAGATATGTCCCTGGCCAATGGTTAACCGCTTCCCCAGAATCCCTCATACACCTCCTTCTCTCCTGGTTTATTCCTCCCTATAAAAGAAAAGCCTCTTTGAGCCTGATTTTTGAGATGCCTGCAGAGCTGGTGGACTACTATTAACGCATCCTCCCTTAATACGTAAGAACCCCTGCCTCCTTTGCAATAGTCCCTTTAAGCAAAGTGTTTGGAAAACCCACTACTATTATGGACTACTGGACTATATTGGACTATTTTGCTGAATTCACGCACCTACAATATTTAAATAACAATGGAATACCCTTCTCTGGCAAAACTAAACAAAAAAAAGGGGGATTCAAATGAACAACCATTTTGTACCTGTATATTCAAAATAGGATAGATATACAGGTACATTCTCTTAATTCAATAAATAGAAAGATTTGTACTAATAGTGTTTGTGGACAGGATATCATATCTGCATCTTATACAATGAATAACCATAAGACAACAATATCAATGCATTAATTATTGAAACTGTCCTACAGTTTTGAAATTGTCTCATTGCTATTTGTTTCTCAATAGCATTAGTTTTTAAAAAAATAAAATGCTGCTTGATCTCAGTTCAGGTCCTTTTTTTCTTTTTTGTAACTACAGCACATGATTGCCAATCTGAGGGACTTGAGAGGGTGACAATTAATTATGCCCTCCATTCCATTCTGTTTTCAGCCAACTTGAGAGGCAGAAGCAAGAACCAGGCAGAGTTCAAAAAGTCAGCTTCATCTGTCTTAAAAAGGAAGTTATGTCATGGGGTACAAAGGGGATGGATCTTCAGTTCATGCTCAGGGAAATAAGCCAGACACAAGAGGACAGAGGCTATGTGCTTCCCCTCATCGCAGGCAGGCAGAATAGTGAAATTCACACAGAAAGTAGAGTAGCGGTGGCCAGAGGCTAGAAGGATGGCAAACGGGGAGTTACTGAGGGATGGGTAGAGTTTCAGCTTTGCAAGATACAAAAGTTCTGGAGAACTTTTTGGTTGCACAATAATGTGCATATAATTAACACTTAGAAGTGGTAAGATGGTACATTTTATGTCAAACTTTTATTATTTGTTTATTTTTTGCAGAACCAGGGATTGAACTCAGGCCCTTGCATTTGCCAGGGAAGTGCCATCTTCCTGGCCCCTCAGACTTTTTTTTACCACAACACAAAAACATTTTTTTCATGCGTGAGGCTCCGATTTGGATCCCCAGCGTCGAAAAAAGATCAAGAGCTCCTCCCACTATTAATGAAGCTGGTTGGAGAATGTGGCATGTCTTTGGAAAGTGGGCTTTCCAACACTGTGCTCACTCCCTGAATTCAACTAAACCTCTTCACAGTTGAGTCTTTTTTTGCAGGGTAGAACTTATCTTGGTAAGATCCTCACAAGATAAATCCTTAGGACCTGGCCAGCTGAGCCCCTCAGTCTTCACAAAGAAGCTGCCTTTTCCCAAGGAGAGAGAGAAAGAGGGAGAGCCTTGAGTGCCCCAGTCTGTGCCTCTCTAGAGTAGTCTGAGAGGCAGGGGAGAAGCTGTAACCTCTAAGCCATCTGGGAAAAAAAAGCGAGGACTGGGAAGGGAGGGGAGACCTGAGAGAGTATAGAGAGGAGGAATTCCATGCACATTGTTAGCATTTCAGGGCTTGGAGTGATCTTTTTTTGCAAATTAAAATAAATATTATTGTTATATCTCTAAAAAAACACAATTTTGCCAACACTGGAAATACCAAATTCATAATAACTTGATACATTCAGTTTATTAAATGGCTAAAAGGTAAAAAAGAAAGGGGATTGATAACACACAGTTCCCACATTATTATCTTAACTGTATTCTGGCTTTTTGTCCTGTAAGGTTCATTAATGTCATCAGTGAGACTGAATAGCTTCAAAATGTTTTTACCTGGTATTAATGCCAAAACAAGAGAATACTTTTTCATAGTGAAACATACCAGATTGACACACTTTCATGTCAAAGAGAAATATAACCTCTGATGCACAAAGAGTTTAAAGTCGGAGAGGAGTAGACTAAATATATTTGACTGGATGATTTATTTATTTATTTATTTGTTTGGTACAGGGTCTTACTATGCAGCTCGGACTCATAGTGAACCTCCTGTCTCAGCCTCCCCAGTGCTTGGACTACAAGTGTGTGCCGCCATGCCACGTTTCATGGCTGGCATGGCCTGGATACTGCACACACCCTCCCCGCAGTCCTTGTGCTTGCTAGGTGGGAGCTTAGACCACCAAGCTATTTCCCTAACCTTCAATGCATGTATTTTAAAATATACATAATTCAATTTAGTCTAGTAGTAGAGAGTTCCTTGTCTTTCCCATATTCCTATCTTTCTATGGAGAAGGTAAGGAAGATTTCATTTTGCTAGGTTATCAGATGAGAAAGGGAGAGACCATATTATTTTAAATAATGTGCTCCAGATCTTATATTCAAAGTGTAATAACTGAATCTAAGGGTTCATCCATAATAAATGAAAACAAGAGACAAGAAAAAAAAAAGGTTCATCCAGGTGTGGTAATGCACATCTGTAATCCTAGCATGGAAGAGGCCAAAGCAGGAGGATCACTGTAAATTCAAGGCCAGCCTGGACTACATATGGAGACATGTCAAAAAAAAAAAAAAAAAAAAAAAAAAAAAAAAAAAAAAAAAAAAAAAAAAACAGAAAAACAAATCATTCTATTTTCTTTATGCTTTCCCAAAATATTATGTTTAAAAACTCTTGAAGATATTGATGTAAATGAGACTTTATGAACAAAACTCCAGTCTCACAGGTAATATTACAAAGAACCAACAACTGGGATCACCTCAGATTAAAAAGGTACAACAAGGGCTGGCCAAATAGCTCGGCAGATTAAAGCACCTACAAGCAGGCTCATGGGCCAGAGTTTCGATACCTGGCCCTGCTGTGCTAGCCCCACCCCCCCAGGGCACACTGAGATGGCAATTGAGACTGGGCATACTGATGTGCGCCTGTAATCCTAGCTCTTGGAAGGCCATAAATAGGTGGATTACTACGAGTCTGATCTAGTAGTGAAACCCTGAACACCCTGAAGAACCTTCCCTAAAATACAAAAAAAAAAAAAAGCACAGAAAAACAAAAACAAAAAATGTAAAAATAAACACCAACAAGGTGAAGAGACGACCCACAGAATCAGAAATATTTTTTTACCAGCTACTTCTTAGAGGACTAATATCTAGAATATATAAAGAATTCAACCCTCACCCCAAAGTAAAGACCCAGTCCAAAAACAGACATTGTGAAATGAATACACTTATTAGAATGATGAAGTAGAAACAGCAATAAATACATGAAAAAATGCTCAACATTATTGATCATTCAAGAAATGCAAATAAAAACCATGCTTGAAATTCCATCTTCCCCCAGAAAGAATGGCTCTCATGAAGAAGTCAACAAATAACGAATGTTGGTGGGGACTGTGAGGAAAAAGGAACCCTTCTCTACTGTTTGTGGGAGTGTAGACTGGTATAGCAACTATGGAAATCAGTACAGGAACTCCTCAAAAAACTACACCTAGAGGCTCCATTTGACCAGCTATTTGCCTCCTATGTATCTTCCTGAGAGAGAAGTGCCGTGCCACAGTGATACATGCATATCCACATTGATAGCACACAGCTTATAACAGATAAGTCTTGGAAAAAGCACATGTGCCCTTCAAAAGATGAATACATTAAGCAAATGTGTTACTTATATACAATGGAGCAGTGCTCTGGCATAAGGATGAACTTGAGTCATGTGTAGGTAAAGCCGTGTGCCTCGACACTATAATATTAAGTGAAATAAATCATCTGATTTATTCAACACGAGTTTACATATTGCATTGTTTCTCTTGTGTGGGAAACCCAAAGGGTAAATAAAGACCATGATGGCGGCTAGATAGTGGGAAATAGGAAGAACACCTTGAAATGGGAAGGGAGAGGGAAGCAGGAAGGGAAGGAAGGAAAAGAAGAGTAGAAGGAAAAATGGAAACAAAGCTTTTGTAAATGGGGAGGGGAAAGAAGGTTGAAAGGAGGAGAGAGAAATGGAAAAAAATAAGACTCAAGATATGTACAAGTACAAATTTCCTATGACGAATGTGATCAATAGAAAGACAAATATGCACTACTAAAAATACATTTAATTATATGCTTTTCTTCTCTCTTGTCTAACTTCTGAAATTTTCAGTTATCCATCAGCTTTTAAGGAAAATAAAACTTACAGTAAACTGTATTTTAATTTTGTAAAAAAAAAAAGTTTCTATTTATTTATTTAGTTGTTTGAGTCTTACTATGTTGCCCAGGCTGGCCCTGAACTCCTGGTTTCAAGCACTCATTCTGCCTCAGCTTCCCCAGTAGCTGGGACTATGGTACACACCACTACCTTTAGTCTTGCATTAAGTTTTTTAAAAATCTAAGGATAGTACTAAGTTGGAGGAAAATTCCTCTGTGAGAACAGCAGACAAATAAACAAGTCCATTCCAACTAGGCTGTAATACGACATTTTTAGATAGTGCAGAGTGAAACAGTGCAGTGTGTTTCCTTTAAAAAAGAAAAAAAAAGTCAGATACTGTTATGTCAAAAACTGGATATCCGTATATCCTCTATCAGCCCCAAGCACATTTGGTTTGAATAATTGCTACATCCTCAGACACACACTCTCTCTAAAGAATCAATCCATTTAGGAAATTACTTCCTAGAACTCACACTAAAAAACGAAGAGAACTTATCTCTCACATTTGCTCTGAGGGGAAAGCAGCATGCTTCAGATAAAGCATTCCAGTGACTAGAATACCTCCCATCAGTCCACGTCACAGCCCTCACATTTAGCTTCATATCATGAGCTTTGGCAGGATTCAAAGGAGAAAAGCAGAGGACTTTAAAAAAAAATTTTTTTTTTACAATTTTGAAAACATGCCAGTTTGGCCAGGCTGTAGAGCAAAGGGTACTCACAGACATGAAAGAGTATAAATTGGCTCAGCCTTTCTGGAAGGTAGTTTGGCAATATACAGGCTATAAAAAATTTAAATATATGCATATCACTGGCCCAGAAATTCATCCTCTGGGAATTTATCACAGTCAGTGAATTAAACAATCATGCACAGATCTATGTGAAGTTCCTGCATGAAGTGTTTTTTGAAGTATTGTTTAGAATAAGACTAAGGTAGAAACCACCTAAGTCCCTATCTCTTGGAAGTACCTAAATACACCATGGCACATCTATGCAGTGGAGTATTTCATAGGGCATAAAAACAATCATGTATACTCATGTGGCTGGATAAAGAAAGATTGCAAAATAATGTCTGTAATCTAGTTGTAAATTTTGGCTTTTTTTTTTTTTTTTTTTTTTTTTTTTTTTTTTTTTTTTTTTTTTTTTTTCTTGAGACAGAGACTTGCTATGTAGTATAGGCTAGCCTTGAAATTACTGTGTAGCCCAGGCTGGCCTTGAACTCATGGTGATCCTCCTGCCACAGCCTCCTGAATGATAATATTACAGGTGTGTGCCACCAGGCCCAGCTTTGGAAGTCAACTTTGGCTTTCGTGTTTCTGCTTCTTGTTCTAGATGCATCAGCCCTACTGGATCAGGGTTCTGCCTTTATACAACATACCTTTGTTTTCTCATGGGTATTGTCTCCAAATGCAATCACACTAGAAGAACTTCAACATGTGAATTTTGGAGGGACAAAAAAAATTCATTTCATGTCTTTTGTCTTGAAACAAATCAAAAAGTGCCAACTTTCACAACTTTTTTCAGGAGAAAACTTTTGCAAATCCACAACAAACAACCCAATTAAAAACTGGGCAGCAAGGCAGCCATAGTGGCCTATGCCTGTAAGTCCACCCCTCCGGGAGGCTGAGCTGGGGGATTCTCACATTTGAGCCCAGCTCGGGCAACTTAGTCATTTAAAAAAATCCTATCACAGTTTAGCTCTAAATGGCCACCAAAACTTTGGCATCATGCGTCTGAAAGGTCATTGACCTGGAAGAGTGTGTTCTGGTCCCCAGCTCCAGCTTCCTAGCTCTGTGTTCTGCTGCTAGTGGTTCGGCAGTTGTCCTCTGTCAGACCCTTTCATCATGATGCTTTTACTGTGAAGCCAGCTCACTTTGAACTAAAGCTCTGGAAACTATAAGCCAATTAAGTCTCTCTCGTCTTTTACATTGTGAATATTGGGTACGTTGTCCGGCTGCCTAACACACTATCTCAAAATTTAAAATGAAAAAGCTGTTGGGGTTGTGGCTTCAGCCAGGGGCCTGGGTTCAGCCCCAGTCTCCTCACCCACCACAGGACATAAATAGAAATTTTTTTCAAAAAAGATACGTGAGTGGCCAATATGCACAAAGAAAAATGCTCAGTGTCTTAGGGAAATACAATCAAACCCATGACTGGAGCAAGATAGTAGTTGCATAACAGTGGAAATGTATTTTTGTTGCTTTTGAGACAGGGTCTCACCATGTAGTTCAGGCTGGTCTTGAACTCATAATGTAGCCCAGACTGGCCCTAAACTCAGTGATTCTCCTGCCTCAACCTCCTGGGTATTAGGATTACAGGTGTGTACCACCAGGCCTGGAGATATGTTCTATTTTTTGTTTTGAGACAGGGTCTTGTTAAATCGTTGTTTCCCAAACTTGGGATCAAATTTGTGATCTTCCTACCTTGGCCTCCCAGAATGCTGTGATTAGAGGTATGTACCACCATACCTGGTTACAATTCCTTTTCTGTCACCAAGATAAAAAAGTAAATAAATAAACATTGTTCCCTGTTTTCATATCCAAGCCTCCTTATTACTTCATTAAAATCACTTTCTCTTCTGGAAAAAAAAAAAAACCAAAAAACAAAAAAACAAAGCTCTCTCTGCTGAATTATGTAAGTCTGTTTTATACTGGTCACATTTCCAGCAATCAGCCTACTGAGGAGAACCTTGTGCAGATGGGTCTTCGAGGGTGTGCTGTGCAGGGGCTAGAGCACATGCAGGGAGTCAACCCCTTGAAGCAAACTGAATCAAATGAAAGCATAAGACTTCCGATCCCTGGGCCATGTCCTCTATTTTGAAGTGAGTGGCTGCACTGACTTTGCTGTGATTCTCAAGCTGAACCACCCAGACGTATGGGACTTCAGAGCCAAAAGGGACTTTGGAAATAGCTAGCCCAGTTGTTTCCACCTGGGGATGACAGCCAAGGACATTAAGTGATCTGGTCAAAAATTTAACCACTAAAAATCACCACTAAGTGTAGAAATAATTAAGACTTCTTTCTATCTGTGGTTTCGTTAAGACCAGTAATTTAAGTACCTTCACTGGGGTTAAAGTGAGAAGAGGAGATGCAAGTTAGTCACTCTTGGTAGTTGTTTACAATGCTGATATAAGTTTCTGTAATAAAGGAAGTTGAAACTTGTGACCAATTAAATGTAACCTCTATCTCTGCTAAGCATGTTCCTGTTCTCATGGATATCAAGAACTTACAGAACATTTACTGCAATTTGCTGCACAGACATAATGGCTAGGAACTCCTCTAGCAAAACAGCTGGTTGAAGTGAATTTATGTTCTGAAAATATCAAAAGTCACAAAGTTACACACACACACACACACACACACACACACACACATGCTGAACACTTTCAAGCTCAGCTTTGGAAAACTGGGTCCTTACTTTTGGAAAAGGCCCTATTCTCCATAGCTGAATCACTCAAGCTAACTTGAAATATGTTTTTATAATCACTCTCTGGCTTATGCCACGATTGGAAGCCTGATGCTCTGCTGCTGGCTTCATGGAGCTGGTGAACTGGGGAAGGTGCATGATCTGCAGAGGTTGGAAAGAAGATGGGTCTGCTAACGACTTGCCACACTTCTTTGCCTCCCAAAGCCTAGCCAGCTGAGATAGGCAGAGAGGCCCATGAAGTATCCAATTTATTTCATTTCCTAAAGTTGTAAGTATGATTTTCTAGTGGAGCACCTTGCACATGGTGGTAGGAGATACAGATGGTATTCATAGAGCTCAGGACTCAATGTAAAGGGTGGGACAGAGGGCAAGGGTTAGTGATGGAGGGAGGTTCTGAGATTACTGGGGTATGGAAGTCAATAGAAAGCCCATAATGTCACTGGAAGTGGGAAGAAAGACATGGTGACATATCCATTGTCATTCAGGGCTCATATATTCTTTCTTTCTTTTTTTTTAAGTATAGGGTCTACAGGGTCTCACTACACAGATAGGACTCTAGTATAGCATTGGGATTACAGGCATGCACCACCACACCCAGTCTCAGTCACCATCTCAGGACCCCCCATAGGTGGAGCGGGCATGGCATGTGATGACAGGGATCGAACCTGGTCCCTGTGCCTGCCTAAGCAGGTTCTTTAGTCCACTGAGCTATTTGGCTGGCCCTTCAGGGCTCATATCTCCAGATACCCTAAATCCAGTTTAGCAGGTGAAAGCTTTGGGACTAATTAGCTCCCAGGATTATCACCAAAACATAAATACATAAATGCAAGGAAGAACTCTATTTGTTCAACAATCCTGTGTGCTATTCATAACACACACAACAGGGCCAGGGAGATGGCTCAGTGGAATAAGCGCTTCCCTAGCAAGTGCAAGGGCCTGAGTTCAATCTCTGGTTCTACCAAAAAACCAACCAACCAAGCAAACAAACCAAAACCCACACACACACTCAGAAACACACACACACACACACACACACACACACACACACACACACACACACACAAAGAGAGAAGAGATTTACTGCAAGGAATTGGAGGGTGAGGTTGCTGGAGCTAGGTAAGTAAATTTGAAATTTGCAGGGAAGGCAGTAGGAAGAGTGGGCTGGAAACCTCTGGCATGAGCTCATGCTCAAAGTGCATAGGTTGGATGTGTTTCTTCTCAGGGGAGCCTCAGGTCTGCTCAGGAGGATTTCACCTGCCCAGATCTGATTCAGTCAGGTCAGGATCTCGCTTTCTTAAAGCCCACAGGATGTAGATGAGTATCCTACCTACAACAGGCCTTTGCAACAGCACCTTGTCAGGCATTTGATGGAATGCCCAGTAGTCTCTAACCCAATCACACTGACAAATAAAATTAACCATCGTATCACTAATATCATTGAGTATCAATTAAATATCTGAATTTAGATTTAGACTCCAAGCCTCTGAGAGGTAATGGCTCTTGTTCTAGCAACAGATTGTGTTTGTTTGTATCACACCATGCCCCCCTGAGGGAGATGAGTGTGTTCCAGTCATCCATATGATTTAATGTTCCCAAGATCTTGAAAATGGGAGACAGAAATAGCTAAAACCATGTTGCTTATCTGAAAACAGATTTAGAAATTGGGTAGGGTAGTATAACCTCATACAAGGAAACAGATTTGTGAATCAGATACATCTGGATGGGAATTGTAGCTGTGTCACCTTGAGAGTGACAAGATCACAGTAGCTGAGAATTAAAGCAATTTTATTTTATGAAGTTACGATTTATATACAATAAGAAATGTCATTTAAAAGTGTATGTTAAGAAGTTCATACAAATTTATACAACTGTTTAATTGTATATATAGTCAAGATCAGGGAAAATGCTTCCTATTTTTTCCTAGTCAGTTGTTCCCATTTGCCAGCCCAAGGAAATCACCTCCCTGCTTCCTGTTACTAATAATATATTTGGTTGCTGGAGGTGATGAGTGTCACACCCAGGGCTTGCATGTGCCGAGCAAGTGTTCTTGCACCAAGCGGACTCCCAATCTATTTCATTTATTTTCAACTGTTATCTATTGAGCATTTCTTGATGAGCAGTTCTGACAGCTGGAATACAGCAGTGAATAAACTGGACACCTCAAAAAGCTACTATCATGAAACAATAAGCAGAATATATAAGTGAAATGTATGTTAGGTGAGATGACAGTGAATTCTTTAACAGAACTAGTGGGAGATGGTGAGGAAGGGCCAGAGTGGGACTGCACATGTGGCCGTCACTAGCATGGCCAAGGGGCCTTGTGGGGGAGGCGGGGTTACGCACAGCCCCAGGGGAGGCAGGGCAGCAGCGGTGCTGATACCAGGAGAAGAATGCTCAGGGTGCAGATAAGGGCAAGGCCAATGGCCGGTGGTGGGTGTTGCTGGAATGTTGGAGAAACTGCAAAGAATCCAGTGTGGTTGAGATGAAAGGACATTGACAGAAAGCAGAAAGCAATGAGAGGAAAAGAGAGGACAGTCTACAAGAAACAGCTCTCGTGATCTACTGGGACAACTTTGACCTTTGAAAAAAATTTCGAGACAGACACAGTTGTTCTTGCAATTCTCCTGTTTTAGCCTTCCCAGTAGCTGGGATTATACATGTGTGCACTGGGCCTGGCCAACTTTTAATCCAGTGAAACAGAAAGTCACTGCAGGGTGCGGATACCATTCAACATGTTTGAAAAGATCCCAGAGGCTTCTGTATTGGGAATTTACTGTAAAAGCCAATGAAGAATTAAAGTACTTGATATACAATAAATGTTTAATAAGTGTCAGTTGTTTAGAGTAGCAATTCTTTAGTACAAATGAGGTTATGACCTCTTATTTGTGCATAGCCCAAATACAGATTAATATTCTTCATTCAACAAATAATTTCGAATGGGCTGGGGAGATAGCTCAGCAGTCTAGGTACCTTCCTGGCAAGCACAGGGACCCGGGTTCAATCCCTGATACTGCTTACTGTGCTGGCCACTGAAACCAGAAGTGCTGGCCCATGCTTGTAATCGCAGCACCTGTGGAAGCTGCAACAGGAGGATCACTATGAGTCCAAGTTGCATAGGGAGCCCTTGTACGAAGTAAATAAAGATTTTTTAAAAATTTTTGAAAGAAAAATTTCAAGCATGTGTATTCTAGGTGCTAGGGAATATAAATTAACTTAAAAGAGTTAATTGATGCAAATTCATTGAACTAAAAAGTAGAATGTTGGTTATCGGGAACTTAAGAGAGGAGGAAAAGGGAAGTTATTTACAATGTACAACTAGTACATTGTTTCAATTTTGCAACATGAGAAAGTTTTGGAGAATGTGCATTTGGTTGGGCGTGGTGGTACATGGGGAAGCTGAGTCAGGAAGATCACCAGAAGTTCCAGGTCAGCCTGGGTTACATAATGAGCTCAAGGCCAGCAAAACCCTGGTCTCCAAACAAATAAACAAACAAAACAACACAACAACAATAAATGGAAATATACTTATGAACACAGAGATGTACACTTAAAAATGGCTAATGCTGGGGCTTGCAGGTTAGTTCAGTTATTTAAGTGCCTGCTTGGGCAAACCCAGTCAGGTGCAGGGGACCACAGTTTGATCCCCAGCTTCACATTCCTTACTAGACCCACACTTGAGGCAGCCTGAGACAGCCCCCAAACACCCCCAAAAAGTGGCTAAGGTGAAATACTGTGTTACCTTTTTTTTAATCACAATTAAAAACATTTTTAATTTTTTGAAAAAGAGAGAGGGAACTATTGAGGGATCCTAATTAAGTGAAATCTTAGGAATAAGTACCTGGGCTGAAAAGAACTGAGTGATACGGTATGCAAGGGAAGGTGACTTTAAATGAAAATATTAAAACCTCTCAATAAAAAGCATGCCCCTGTTTAAGTAAAGATGTATGTGGTGGCTTTAACCTAGATGTACCCCAAAGCCTCACACACTCACAGGTGGGGCTTTTTGGAGCTGGCTGGATTCATTTAGTGGGGGTACAGCACGTGGTACTAAATTAGTCCACTGACACCTGGATCACAGTGAGTGCTAAGAAGGTGTGAACTGCTATTATTATTATCTTGATCCTGTGTTGCAGGTGCGAGCCAAGCACTTTACATGGACTTTCTTTCTTAGTCCTTACAAATACAAGAGATAAGATTAACCTCGGCCTTCACACTGAGCTACATCCTTGGCCTTTCTACTTTGAAACAAGATCTTGTTAAATCACTAAATTACTCAGGACAGGCTCTAACTTGTGATCCTCCTTCCAGAATGTTGGGATTACAGATGTGTGACACCACATACAGCTTCACACAGTTTTTAAGTAAGAAGATTATATTTAAGGGCAAACGTCATTTAACGCATTTAATTATAAGAGCTGTTCCATAAGTCTTGTCTCTTTGCTTGTATAAACACTTACCATTGAGGATATCCTTACCTAATACTATAACTACAGAGCTGCTTTGTGTGGTTTAAGAAGAATGACCTATAATTCTCAAAAGGTTTCTGGATGTACTAACTTGAAATACATGAGGCAAATGACTATATTTTCTAAGACACAATTCACATACCATCTAAAATGTGTGTGTTAGATTTAGTGATAAAATCATGAATATAGTAGTAGCTTGCCCTTAAATAAAAACTAGTGATTTACAAAGTGCATGCATACACAGTAGCCCACTTAGATTTTTTAAATCACTTAATCTACTAGCAGGGCAGACATTTCTCTCCTTCCTTACCATGAAAGAAGCTGACTCATCTATGTTACAGTTACAATGTCTGGCCAAAGGTAACAAAATCCCACCTCAAGTTTAAACAATGCAGGAAAACATTGTCTCACATATGACTTGAATGTCCACAGGGAAGGCACACTTTGGGATTAACATCACATGGCTATACTATATGTTTCTTCAGTTCTGCTACTTCTCTTCCCTAAATGTGGGTTTGTTTTTCAGCCTAACATTAAATGTGATGCTTAATCTTGATTGGCAACTTGATAGGCCTGAGAGATTGCTAAAGCACCCTTCTCAGTGTCAGGGTGGGTCACAGGGGCATGACCTTGGGTATCATACCCGGCTCGGGCCCTCACTCTCTGGCTCTTCCTTGGTCTCCTTGCCTTGTGGTAGGTGCATTCTGAGCAGCTTTCCTCTGCTGTGCTCTCTCCATGCTGTTCTGTCTTGCAACCAGGGAACCATGGACAGGGACCTCTGAAGTTGTGAGCCAAAATACACCTTCTCCTGTTGTGTGTGTCAGGTATTGTTCCAATAATGAAAAGCTGATTAATACTGTATTTTTATCTCTTTTTTGCTTTTAAAAAATTTCATATATCAAAAGGCCTGTTTTAGTAAAAGGTGAAAGATTTATATGATCTGAAGAGAAACTAGAGTATAAAAAGGCCTGTTTTAGTGATGTGCTAGCCCCACCGGAAAAGAATTCTGGAACCCTTGATGTGCTTAAGTTGACCAGCCAACTCATACTTCTAAGCCTAGGTATATGTGAATATCCAATGGTTTACTCAGCTTCATGTTTGCAGAGGGTATGGAGTCCCCAAGTAGAAGAATGTGGGAGCAAGAGATGAATGGAGGGCACTGCTCCCTGATCCTGGCCACTCTTTCTAATTTCTACTTCTACCTCAGAAAACGGAGCTTCCCACCAAGATGTCCTCACTTATCCCAAGGCAGGTTTTTCCCTTGTCAGCTACTCTGAAGAAAAAATCTTCCTCCTCCTCCTCCTTCAGGAAAGCATCTGCTCTGTCCAGAGAGCTACTCCTGCTGGACAAGCATACTCAGGGGAAAGCAGTGGTTATTTTCCCCACCTGTGTCCCTGTACTGCATTAGAAAGTTTCCAAGATAGGGACAGAGGGTGTGTGTGGGTGTGGAAAGAAAAGAACCTGACCCCTTTGCTCCTGGCCAAAGAAAGTAAGATTAACAGACCATGAGGAAGAAAATGACCTTAATATTACAGCCTTTGGGTTACATGGAGACAAAAAGTGTGCCTGCGAAATGGGGAGGAGCTGGAGAGAAGAAAACTAGCAGGGGCTCCACGGTTAGGTCTAGTTCACTTAGTTTTTGTATTGGAAGAACTCATCACCAGGTCATTGAGAAGACAGGTACAGGTGAGGGCTTCTGTCACTATGAAGGGGTCAAAACTGGCAGAAGGACAGCGATCTTTGAAGCAAACTTTTTTCTCCTAGCTAACAGTCCAGGGAATGTAGATGTTGGTGCTACAGTTGGCTTCACCAGCAGAAAAGTCATTAATGTTGGAGGTTTTATGGATTCTGGTTAGGTGTCATGCACTGACCAGGCCCCCCTTCGCATTGCTTGGTTTCTCAATGGCCTCCCCAGAGTATTCAGACCGTTCTCCTCCAGCATGGCCTCTGTGCTGAACTTGGTGCAGCCACTTGCCCCACTGCAGGTCCCAGGAACAGGCTTCCAATCAAAGGTTGCTATCTCTGAAATCTTCATATACTTCATGCAAAATGAACTGTGCCAATCAGGAATGAGTGGTCCTCCAAGGAGACTCCTTCAGGGCCCGCCTTCTCCCCTATCACAGTAACATTGGGGCCCGGGGAAGCCAGCCAAAAGGATGGCCATCAGCCACCATTGTGAGCAGGTTGCACACTGTGTCCATCATCCATTTGTAGATGGGTCTTAAATTGATCTTTGCAGGTTTCCTGTTTTGCTTGAACACTTCACAGAATTCCAGTTTGCTGAGGTCTTTGTGGAAGGGGTCCTGAAACATGGCTACAGGGATAAGGTACATGTCACTGTTGGAGCTTTCTGATTGGACAGTGCTAGGGCCATCAAGATTCCACTCAGGCAACTCTGCTATATGCTCAAGCCCATAGTCCCTGGTGTGGGTCTTGCAGTGAAGTATTCTTTGCCAAGTCTGACAATCCAGAGATACTGGGCTTGGACTTTGTCACCCTGAGGTAGGGACACATATGCCTGTCTGATGGCTTGGCTGAGGTGGCCACAGAGGAAGATGTTCCAGGCAGCAAGGAGGGCAGAGAGAGGCCGGGGCTCTGCTCATGTGGGTTGTGCTGCTCCCATGCTCAGTTCTCTAATAAAGTATTTTCATAGATTTGTGTTTGTTTGGTTCTTTTTGAGACAATGTCATGCTATATAGTTCAGGCTGGCCTTGAACTCTCTCTAACTCTCCTGCAATAGCCTTCTGAGTGCAGGTATGAGCCATCATGATTCACATTTAAGACAGGATTTTTATACTCAGAAGTAAAGATTTATGAAAGATACAGAGTATTGTATACATACACAGATATAGTTAATGTTAGGTAAAAGGCAATTGGAATGTATCCTGTAATATGACCACCGCTGTCTTGGCTCATATTGTTCTTGGGTTGTAACTAAGTCTGTCTGACTGTCTGTCTATCTATCTATCTATCTATCTATCTATCTATCTATCTATCTATCTATCTATCCATTCATCCATCTATTGCATCTTCCTCCATGTCTATCTGGCTATCTATTCTTCTATAGTACTTTAGTTTACTCATTCTAATTGAAATAGAATCCACTGTTTAAATGTACCCTAATATATCACTTATTCTTCTGATGGTGGATGTTTTGGTGGTTTTCAGTGTTTTGCTCCTAAAAACATAGCTATTGTGGACATGGTGTATCTTATGGTACCCTTGTATATATTTGTCTGGCCCTTAAATTACTGAGCTCATGTTTACATTTAACAGATTACTACTAATCCCATAGGTGTGATATGGAATCCTCTTCATTTCAGAAGTATAATAGTGTCGAACCCGCTCCTCTGCCCTCCACCAGTTTCCTTCTCCTCAGATTGCCAACAGCCTGTTTTCCAGCCTGCTCTGTTCTGGCAGCCCCAGCGTTATGATAAGTGGTGATGAACCAGGCTATGACCTAGATTTATTTTGTATTCCTAAGCATTATGCTGAAGATTTGGGAAAGGTATTTAATCCCTCATGGACTGATTATGGACAGGACTGAAAGGCTTACTTGAGATGTGATGAAGGAGATAGGAGGCCATCACATTGTGGCTCTCTGTGTTCTCAAAGGGGGCTATGAATTCTTTGCTGACCTGCTGGATTACATTAAAGCACTGAATAAAAATTGTGATAAATCCATTCCTATAACTGTAGATTTTATCAGACTCAAAAGTTACTGTAATAACAAATCAACAGGGCACATAAAAGTAATTGGTGGAGGCGACCTTTCATCCTTAACTGGAAAGAATATCTTGATTGTTAAGGATATAATTGACACTGGCAAAACAATGCAAACACTGCTTTCATTGGTTAAGCAGTATAGTCCAAGATGGTCAAGGTTGCAAGCTTGCTGGTGAAAAGGACCTCTCGAAGTGTTGGATATAGGCCAGAATTTGTTGGACTTGAAATTCCAAACAAGCTTGTTGTTGGGCATGCCCTTGACTATAATGAATACTTCTGGGACTTGAATCGCATTTGTGTCATTAGTGAAGCTGAAAAAGCCAAATACAAAGGCTGATGAAAGTTCAAGGTGACTCAAGAAACAGTGGGAGCCCCATTGATATCAGCAGCAGAATTATCAGATGTTCAAGTTTTGTGGCCATCTGCTTGGCAAAGCTTTCTGCATGAATCTTCTAAGAATTTTATCTGTTTTGTATCTTAGAAATGTCAGTTGCTACATTCTTGAACGTTTTGTTTGCACTGTGAGCCTACAGAATATCAGTTCCCTTTGGGTGGGTTGATTAATTTGTGAATGAAAGAAAAACCCTCGAACTATACCACTATGAAATGAAAATATTGACATTGTAGGAAATGTTTAAAGAAAAAAATATTAGTTTTTCATTGGTATTTTAATTCAGGGAAGAACAGAAGTGATTAAATATTGTGTATTATATTATCATGTATGTATGTATGTATTATTTTGTTATTATTATTATTTTTTACCATGTATTTAGAAAAGTCAGAAATGGTCACTATTTTCATTGATATTGGTGATAGCATCTATAAGGTTTTGTTCAGTGGAAAAAAAGAATTGTGGCTGGGGAGATGTCTCAGTGGAATAAGCACTTCCCTGGCAAGTGCAAGGGCCTGAGTTCAATCCCCGATTCCACCAAATAAAAAAAAAAAAGGAAAACAAATCTGTCTTGGTAGTGTTGACTTTTTTTCTGACTAATTAAAATTATTTCCCATTAATCTTTGTCAATGGTTTCTTTTAAATGCAAATAAATAAAATTTGAAAAGTAAAAAAACAAAAAACATAAAACAAAAAAAAAGTAGAACAATGTCTTTTCCCCTTGTATCTGAAACTCTCCAGTCTGTTAAACATATTTCATTTTAAGGTACTAGAAAAAAAAAGTTAATTTTCTTTGTCATAGAAAAATCAGTGTACTTATTATGAACTTTTTTACTTTAATTTTTTTTAATGTATTTGGTACAGGGTCTCACTACACAGCTTGGACTCATAGTGATCCTATTGTTTCAGCCTCCCAGCTCCAGGATTACAGGCACGTGCTACCATGCCTGGTCTCAAAGGCCTGCTCAGTGTGCCTGGGAATAGGGACCAGCATGGCATGTGGTGCCAGGGACTGAACCCCTGTCCCTGCACTTGCCTAAACAAGCGCCTAGTCTGCTGAGCTATCTCATTGGCTCTGACCTTTATTTTGATATGTTTTGTTACCCTATTTTGTCTTTTAAAATATATATAATTACATAGGGCCAGCCAGATAGCTCGGTGGACTAAAGTGCCTGCTTAGGCAGACATAGGGACCTGGGTTCGATCCCTGGTGCGCTGTGCTGGCCCTGCCTCTGGGGTGTGCTGAGATAGTGATTGAGACTAGGTGTGGTGGCATATGCCTATAATCCCAGTGTTTGGGAGGCCGAAAACAGGAGGATCACTACAAGTACTGTGTAGTGAGACCCTGTAGACTCTATACCATATATAGTATTGAACAAAAGGAATTGGTAAGAGAAAAAACATACACATATGTAGATATTTGCTTTCTCTCCAAATTGTTAAGAGATGAGCTAATGTCTTTTTTACAACTTCTTGCTCACTTGTAAACACATGATACGACTGATCTTCTGCATGCTGCATGAAGAATGGAGCACATCTCTTCTTTAATGGAGAAACTCCAAGATCAGAAAGCTTAAAAATAGCTGAAATACCAATTAGTTTAGTTAGTATTTGGCAACCCATTTAGTAGCATTCTTGAACTCACCAAGAGTTCTCATTGGAGATGATGCTCTTGAGGACTGCAAGGCCACTTCCACCTCTCAAAACACTCCTCTATTTTTACCGGTGTCTACCTATGAGATTCAACACCACTGGATACACTTACAGCGAGCTCCCTGAAGTGCTCCCCTGTGACCAGGGGCAGGGGCTATGTCACTGAATCACAATTTACTCCACTTGACCTAGGAAATGCAAGGATGACACAGTAACCAAGTGCAAGATTGTATTTCTATTTTAGTTAAGAACAAGAGAATGTTTAATCCTGAGTGAGAGAGAAAGCAAAATGCCTGCTGCAATTGTGGTTTTGCTTGCAGTCGCCTCATAAAATCCAGATGGGAAGGGAATAAGCATTTCTTTTTTTTCATGTTTTACACTTATCTTTTAAGGGTCTTGGCTTCAAAAGAAACACTCCCCATGAAAGGGCATTTTCTGCACTCATTGTGGTGCATGGCAGAACATGTCTAAAGGGTGGAGCCTGAGGGTTAGCTTTGTGGTCACAAAAAGGGATCCAGGATCAAGATCGTGATAATGATAATTTCGAAGATTTAAGATGGCAACCTCTGGCTGGGGAGAGTTATCTGCTTTAGTGGTAGCTTCCTAGAGGGCCAAGTTACATCATGCATCTTGCTGATCAATGATAAGGGGGCCCTTTAGAAGTATTACAAATGCTTGTCAAGTCTGCCACACAGCCCCTCTCCTTCTTCCTCTAAGATCTCATAATGCCAGCTGGATCCTTCTGGTCTGGTGAAGAAAGATCAATTTTAGTAATTTTCCACTAAAACATGACTATGCAAGTTTTATATGTAGGAGGTCATGTTGATTTTAAGAATTTTAACTTACACCTTTTATTATTCACAGTTAACAAGTATTAGGAATTCTTTGGAAGTGGTGAGACATTCTCTTACAGTATTTGTGAAAGCAAAACTTGCCTTACTGAAAACAAAAGCTAAATAACTTCCCTTATTCATCTTGAATTAAATGTTGTTCAATAATTGAGCAGATCCTTGAACTGAACACTTCCTGCTCCTCAGATTCAATGCCCTCCTCAGATTCCTGCCCTTGTTCACAGCTACTTGGTTTCTGTGGAGCTCTGGGACCACCCTCCTAACACTTGCCTCCTGGTGTGTACCTCCTGATTGACAAATGGGTTCTTCAGCCTCCACACAAGCTCCAGTCATTACCACCTCAAATATCATAAAACCTCAAGCTTCCTGAAATAGCTCCTCTGTCTCACTCTCTCCTGATGACCAGAACTATAGCTGCTAGATCAGTGACCTACACCTGGGAAGGTCAGTGTGTTCAGGGTGAGTGGGGTGTGCCATGGGCACATGACTCACTTTCTAATATAGTGACGTCATTTCCATTACCCTGTGGAATGCAGCAGGTGCACTGACATTTTGCCTACTGACACCAGAGAAAACGGTGCCCTGTTCTAACATGCACCAATTGAATTCTGATAGTGTACTGAGAAACTTATTAGAGAAATTAATGAAATCTTTGCAGCTTTAACACAAACACACAGCATGCCTATGGGACCTGGGATGGTAGGATGGCTCCTGGCAAGCACAAGGTCCTGAGTTGGAATATGGGTACCAAACTGAAGAACACAAAAAGAAAGAAAAAGAACATATCCAACACTGCACAGTTAGGAAACAAGTTGGCTTTAATTAGCTTCCCCTCCTCCCAAGTTGAACTTGAGTAGCTACCCCCAGGTAGCAATTTGGTTTTACTGGAACAAGTTCATAATCTTAATTTAAAATTAGTGGAGGAGTTATGAAAGGAGCTTTATCTTGGAGAGCTATTCTGCACATATTCTGCACACATTTTAAAAAAGGAATTCACTTTTCTGAGTGGCTGTATATCATGTGCTTTTTTCTGATCCTTCCTAACCTCTCATTTAGCTTGCAGACACTAGAACACTAATTGTCATTTAGAGCTGTGTAGCAAACTCCTTAAGTCCTTCCTCCCAGATTACAAAGCCCCTGATTTGTTGTTCAGGGCCTCACTGATTAGCCTGCCTCAAACTTCATGTTTTTGTTGAGATTTGCTGAGAATCTTCATCTAATGGATTTTTGGGAGAAAAAAGAGGAAAGGAAAGACAGAAAAGAAAGAGATGCTTCCTCTAACTGGTTAAATCACAGGACACCACAGTACTGAAACAGGATGAATGAACAGCTCCTGCCTTTATTTAGAGGAAAATAATAACCATTTGACTGCTCCTATCCCCAGCCCTTAACTCAGGTGCGATTAGGAAAGCAAAGGCAAAGCTAATCGCTTTCTCAAATGACTAAACCACAATGCTGATCAGAGGCCCTCCAAGAGAGTGAACACACGGTATGTAAGTGAGAAATTTCTCCTGTGCCACCTGATCCCAGTTGGCAATACACTGACTAAAAACTGTGCTGCTGACTGCACAAAGCAGAGGAAAATAGCCTCTGGCTGAAGATTTTATAATTGAAGCGGAGACAGAGTGGGCCATGTGCATGTTTGGAACAGTGATTGCATTGTGAATCACAACAGAAGTCCCACTTGTCAGTCACAAATGTTTGGGACCACAGAAAGGCATCTGATGTGGGACAGGGATGACAAAACAGATCTTTTGGTTTTCCCCATTTGGCCCTGAATACAAAGGCACTGATGCCTGCTTTGTTCTGGGATGAAGTCTTACATTATTTTTGGGGCCTATCTAATCGTTAAAAAAGAAAGAAAATTCCTATCTGGAATTATTCTTGCTGCTTTCGGAAAGAAGTAACCTTAACTCCTGGTCACCCAACAGAAAAAGAAGGCAATATAAAGGCTATCATGCCAGATTTTTGGTTTTATTTGCAACCATCTTCATTTATTTTTCTTAGATTTAATCAATGGTGATAAACAATGTTAAGAAACATGGCTTTTGTTTGATGATATTTAAAATGCCTTGACTCTCTGAACCAGGCATTACATTTTTTAAAAAATTATTTGGCAGATAAACTGAAAGATGTGGAAAACATATTTATGAGGATAATTGTGGCAACGTGACCTGTAATTGCCAATTGCCAAAGAGTGAAAACAACCTAAAAGTGTTCAGTAATTGAAGCTGAGCACAGTAGTACATGCTGATAATCAAAGCCCTTGAGAGGCTATTGCAGGATTGCAAGTTCAAGGTCAGCCTGGACCACACAGGAAGATCCACTCTTCTTTTCTTTCTTCTTTTCTTTTCTTTTCTTTTCTTTTCTTTTCTTTTCTTTTCTTTTCTTTTCTTTTCTTTTCTCTTTTCTTTTCTTTTCTTTTCTTTTTTTCTTTTCTATTCTTTTCTTTTCTCTTCTCTTCTCTCTCTCTCTCTCTCTCTCTCTCTCTCTCTCTCTCTCTCTCTCTCTTTCTCTCTCTCTATTTTTTAGTGTCTACAGGGTCTCACTACGTAGCTCAGACTCATAGTGATCTGCCTATGTTCAGCCTCCCAAAGAGCTGGGATCACAGGCTCGCACCACCACATTCTCAATAGCCATCTCGTTTGCAATCTCAAAGCGCCCCTGGGGGCGGGGCTGGCATGGCATGGCATGCCAGGGATCAGGGATCAAACCCTGCCACTGCTTCTGCCTAAGTAAGCCATTTTAATCTGCTGAGCTATTTGGCCAGCCCTAAGACCCACTCTTGGAAAACAAATACACAAACAATAGGAGGCTGAGTTTAAAAAAAATTATCATATATTTTTACAATGGGAAATGGGGTAATTATGAACTAAAATACAGCACACTTCCAAATACTGACTATTGATAAAAAAAAAAGTGCAGGTGGGTACAAAGCTACAATGGAAGCTGAGGAGCACATACTTTTATGTTTTTCAAAAATTTTTCTTCTTCAAAATATTTTTTAATTAACTTATTTATTTAGTACAGGGTCTTTGCTGTGCAGCTCAGACTCTTAGTGATCCTCCACAGCACTAGGATTACAGGCATGCGCCACCATGCTCAGTTTTGGGGGCCTGCACCATGCCCGGCACAGCAGGCGGTACCTGAGATTGAACCCAGGTCCTTGTGCTTGTGAGACAGGGGCCTAAACCGGCGAGCTATCTCCCCAGCCTTATTCTTATATATGTGTAAAATATCTTTGGAAGAATATACAAGAAACTGGCAAAAATTGCTCCAGCTAAGAACTTGGTATGGAAGAGACAAAGCAGGAAGGAAAATTACTTATTACCATCTCTCTTTTCTATCCTATGACTTGCTATATATTGCTCACAAAAGACTGTAATCCCAGCACTTGAGAGGCTGAAAACAGGAGGATCACTATGAGTCTGAATCTGATCTGTGTAGTAAGGTAGTGAGACCTGTATTTTATATATATATATATATATATATATATATATATATATATATATATATATATAAAAAAA
>PVKA01004968.1:0-18218 GCA_004027165.1 Ctenomys sociabilis | reverse complement strand
AAGGGGATATAGGATTAAGAAATGAGAAGTAATTGGGGCTTAAGTGTGAAGTGCAATCTGTCCTTGTCATTGATTCTGGGATTCTACTGTCTCTGCTCTTTCACTCATCTGCCTACCTGGTTTCATTTCTGCAGGAGGAGGTCACAGATTATAAACAGCAAGGACCAGAGCTGCCCTGGTGCTCTGCCTTTGGCCCTCAGTAGTAGTAATAGTGAAATTACTAATACTTATTAACACGTAGAGGAGAAGTTAGGAATCTGGACTAATTCTGGACCATTTCTGAACAAGGCTTTCTAGATTCATAATATAACCTGGTCCCTCCTGAGTATACAGTACTTGTTGGGAAGAGTTCCATGACATTCGGCCGCTGATTTATAACTGTCTACAAATAGTTAAAAGTATGCCTCTCCAATTCTTTATCCAGAGTCTAAGAAATGGCTAGATATCATGGAGATGGAGGAGCACCATTTAATACCACTGCTGAAATACTGAAAAGGAAAAAACAAAGCTTTAACTTTGTTAAAAATAAAAGGCCATAACAATGGCAGGTGGCATGGTAACCAATAAAATTTTGAGACAGAATGATCAAATTGTATGGCAGTAACACAATTCCCACTGTAACTTATCTTACCCTACTATGAAAATATTTGGCTTCTCCACTCTATAGTGAGCAGCTAGAGTTCAGCATTGTCATTTTTTTGTAAGAACAATGTCAGACAAAGTGCCTGAAACCTAATGGGTACCTAAGTGTTCAAATGGGACTCCAAAACATGTTGGAAAGCAAGGTAAGACAGTGGGCCCGCCCCAAAACTAGGGATCTTTTCCCCCAGAAAAAGGCACATATCCATATGTTATGGTTTCTACCTAGATGTACCCCCAAAGCCTTATGAGCTCACAGGGAGTGATCACAGGGGTGTAGCATTCATCAGTTGATTAGTCCACTGATAAATTTATAGGTAAATGTGATGTTGGGTGGTAAAGCTCGCTCAGAGAAGTGTGTCAGCAGCAGGTGTGGCTTGGAAAGAGCTAGCTCCCTTCCCCCTCCGTTCATTTCTTTCTGCTTCCTGTCTGCAGTGTTAGGGATAATTCACTCTGCTGTGCCACCTTACTTGGAGACAGCCAACTGTAGACTGAAACATCCTCTACAGACTGAGGCAAAAAAACAAAAACTAAAACCTCTCCACCTCTAAATTGTGGGTGTTGTGTTCCAGTGACAAAAAGTAGCTAATATATCATCCATGAAAAAAAATTTTTTTTTTAATGTAACTTCAGGAAAATCTTGGGACACTGATCCTTTCTGTACTTTTTAGACCTTCAAGCAACATGAAGATTCTAGATTTAGAAATTCCTAGTTTGGATGCTGGGGACACAATTCAATGTGGCTAGTACATATAAAGCCCTGGGCATGGTCCCAGGGCAACAAAAATGGCCCCAAACACTCTATATGTAGAATGTATAATGGAGAGCATTGGAGAAATCTTTATGAACATATTCAATCTCTATGGTATTATTGAGAATTAAATCCCTATTGTATTATTGGGACTTAAATCCAGGGCCTTCACCCTGAGCGACAGCGCTTTTTTTATTTTGAAACGGTATAGCTAAGTTGCTAAATTGCCTAGGCTGGGCTCAAATTTGTGATTCTCCTGTATCAGCCTCCCAAAGTACCAGGATTACAGGAATGTATAGCTGGCTTGTTTGTTCCCTCTTATAAAAATCATGCTTCTTTAGTCTTCATGTAGCAATTTTCAGTTAAGGAAAAGGGTCTTTTATTTTGTGCAGAAACTGCCCCTGGCTTGGGTGAACAGAATTTGTATCACTTCTATTTTAACGAAATATTGTGGTGCTAGGGATTGACCATGCCCTCCTATATGCCAGGCAAGTGCTGTGGCTCTAAGACTGAGCTATATTCCTATCCTCCTAGGTTCACATTCACCTATAAATTAGATATTCTGCAGTTGTAGAAAAATGCATTTTATAGTAAATGGTTTCATTCATAATTTGTTTTCAGACAGGGTCTGTGTTGCCCAGACTGGCCTCAAGCTGCTATTTTCCTACTTTGAAGTGTCCCTGTGATTACAGATGTGTGTCGCATGGCCTGAGCACAAGGTATACTTTATTAACCTTTACTAACTATGCATAGCAGTCAATTACCATGAAGGTTGGCACAGGCATGACGCAAGACCACATCATGATGGGAGGATCCTGATAAACTGAGGGAACCTAACTTTTGCCACTATGCATGAGTGATGAAGACAGTAGTGGGTGGGATGAGCAGAGTAACTGTAAATTCTTTAAGGGGAGAAAAATGAACCTATATTCATTTCATAAGAACATTATTCTGGTCATATACAGCTGTACTTCCTAGCCCTGGTTCCCAGATTATCCACAAAGACTGCCAACCTCAGATGGGCATTGGCTAGTGACAGAGATTGAGACAATACTTGTTAAACTGTGAATGCTCTCCCTGCAAAAAGGAGCTGTAACCACCTTAGCACCTTTCCCAACACCCAGCCTGTGAATGTTTCACCCAGTGATGTTTTTCAGATGAACATCATGTAAGGAAGTCTCAAAGCTGATCTGATACTCAAGGGAGGATTCTGCTTGGCAACACTCCTGGCAGCGACAAGCTATTTAAGAATGCTCATTGATAGTCACAGGATGTATTTCTAGTCAACAGTGATCATTCCAAACTGCTTCCTCACACTGAACCAAAGCCAATTTTCCAAACATATATCTAAGCTATCTACTGAGGCCAGAAATTAGCCAGTTCTGTTTTCTATATCATCCAAGTATTTGAAAACAATTATTTGTATTTCTGAATTTACTCTCCAGACTACATTCCTTAATTCATGTGTATATTTTTCTCAAAACATTTTTAAATGTAGTTTCTGCTCCTTCAAACACTGCTATGCTTGGCTCAAGTCTGCCTGAACAAAGTGCTCCAACCATGATTGATCTAACTACCCTATGGTCCAGAGGAGATTATTCTTTTGATATGGATACACATTTTCCCCAATATATTTTTTTTTTTTTGCGGTACTGGGGATTGAACTCGGGACTTTGTGCTTGCCAGGAGTCCAATTGTACATGCTAGGCAAATGCTCTACAACAGAGCTATACCCCTACCCCTGTTAATACATTCTCTTTTTTTTTGTATTTAGTAGAGGTTATATAGAGCCTCGCTACACAGATTGGACTTGTAGTGATTCTCCTGTTTTCAGCCTCCCAGGTGCTAGGATTACAGGCTCACACCACCATGCCCAGTCTCAATCACTGCTGTCTCAGGGGGCTTGGGGGTGGGGTTGGCACTGCACACTGGGGATTGAACCCCAGTCCCTGCATCTGCCTAAGCAGGTGCTTTAATCTGCTGAGCTATATATCTGGCCCTTCTGTTAATACATTCTTAAAGGGTTTTGTGTTTCCTATTTTAAGCACCACTATCTAGTAAAGTTTTGCATATTTTACCTGGCAATCAAATGTGTGTAATTTCAAGTTGGTCTTAGCATACGTCCCCACCAAACAAAACAAAACAAAACAAAACAAAACAAAACACACCATGAAGAAATTATTATTACTATTTTGAGAGGGAGGTTTCACAATGTTGCCTAGGCTGGTCTGTACCTCCTGGGTTCAAATGATCTTCCCACCATAGCCTTCTAAATAACTGGAACTATAGGCAACTACTATTGTACCTGGCTTTTAAAATATCTGCTTGTGAAGCCACCAATTTTGTGGTGTTTTGTTACAGCAAGGCAAACGAAAACAGCACTGTAATGTTTTAATGTACTTTTTAATGTACTTTCCTTGGAGTATGGAAAATATTGTTGCTTTATGAACAACAGAAAATGAAAAAGTCACACATGATCCAGCTATCCATTGGGAAAGTGGGATCTCCATTGACCTTTAATTCACACATAAAAGCTAAATGCAAAATGAAGTAGAAAATTCATTCCCTACTAGGTAAGGCATTTTTCATGTATAAAAAAAAAAAACAAAAAAACAAAACAACCAACCAAACCAAAAAAACAAAAACAAATCAGCAGTTTTTCTTTGAAGAGCTGCTTTTCTGTTTGGTCTCCTACAATGTAGTTTCTTGTCTACAGAGCAATAAATACCCATCTTTCACCCTGCTGCCTTAGAAAGGCAAGACTGATCTAAGTAGCTCAGGTAATAATTCCTCAATATCACATGCAGTATTTTTTACTAGAGGGGAACAACATACTTCAGGTGGTAACATCAGGACTTTTTCTTTTCTGTAGTATCTTAGAACCAAACCTTGAAGGATTCATGCCTACTATACATTAGCAAAAGAGGTTTTAAGACTTGCCTTCAGTAATATAATAAATGCCTGGGGGGAAAAAAAAATCCCAAATATGCTTAAAATCTTCTGAATGGTCCAGAGGGACTTTGTTATGTGGCCTAGTCCACATCTGGAGTATGTCTGCCCAATTACAATTTTATACTTATTCTCCATTTACAGTGTTACAGTGTGGATCTTTTTTTTTTTTTTTTTTTTTTTTTTTTTTTTTTTTTTTCAGAACCGAGGATTGAACTCAGGTCCCTGCGCTTGCCAGGGAAGCACTTATTCCACTGAGCCATCTCCTTGGATTTGAATAGTGTGGATTTGAAATATTCCCCAAAACTCAGGCAGTGAAGGCCTGGTTGGCAGCTGATGGGTTTTGGGGGAGGTGACTGGATTTTGGGGCTCTGACCTCATCAGGTGCATAAATCCATTGATGAGATCACACTTTGGTTACATTATTGGAGGAGACAGAGACTGGAGGTAGGATCCAGCACAGCAGCAGGCCACAGGGTACAGGGGTGGCCTCAGGGACCGCAGCTGGTCCCCACCTCTCCTTCTATTCTTCCAAGAGACTCTTTTTGTCAGGATGTTTCTGTTTCTTCACAGGCCTAAAACCAATGTAGCTAGTTGACCTTGGTATGAAAACCATGAACCAAGCCAAAGAGAAATCTTTCCTCCTTTCAATTGTTATTCTCAGGCATTCTGCAACAATGGCTATAGCTGACACAGTGTCTTTGTGATAACTGCTCTGATGGGGGGGCAAGCCATTGGATGGCTACATTTAAGAGCTTCAAAGGTAAGTTGTTATTTTTGAATTATGTTAGTGAATACTTTTTAAATGAGTATTTGATTGTGCTGTGGTTCTTTGGTAGATTTTAAATACAAGAGGTGAAGTAAATAAAAAAGAACATTGTGCTTTTGCTCTTCTATCCTTTTCAGTTTTAACATTAAAGTGTGAAAGAAATATGAGTTTATTCTGGTGGACAACAATGTAACTTTTGTGGGCTGCCTTTTCCACACTATTTTTTAGTTTTCATATGAAACAAGATTTAAAATATCAGTTATTAGGAAGACACATGGGCAACAGAAAAAGCTGAAGAGCTTTTTGTTTTACATTACAAAGCAGAAAACAAAAGACTCTGGGGGGAAGAAATCACCATAAACATAACTCTGGGGACAGTAACATGAAGTTAAATGTGGGAGGGAAAAGGGTCAAGTAATTTGTGTCATGGGCTGGGTGGGTTTCATGTGGCTGTTTAGGGTATCAGCTCAGCACTAATCATCTTGGAATTCCATTCATGTTGCTATAGCTTTTATTTTCATTTGTGTCTAATTTTATTATCTAGTGTAATAAAATTTCATTTAATACAAAGTGCATTTGGACTGAAGCACAGAAAGGTTGTAATTTTGTCCCTGGTCAACAAAGTCATAGCTATGTGTATCTTTGTATGCCACTGGAGGAAATTTATGCAGCATACAGCTGGGTGTGGTGGTACACATGGGAGGCTGAGGCAGGAGGTCTGCTTTGAGTTCAAGGTCAGTCTGTGTTACAAAGTGAGTTCAAGGCTAGTATGGATTGACATAGTGAGACCCTGTCACAAAAAGACAAAAAACAAAAGACCCTAAACCAAAAACCCAAACCAGGGCCAGTGAGACAGCTTAGTGATCTAAAGCACTTTCTTAGGCAAACATAAGCAAATGAGCAGAGACCAAGGTTTGATCCCCAGCACCATATGCCATGCTAGCCCTGACCCTAGAGTGGGCTGAGCAGGCCACAAAAAACAAACAAACCAACAGCCAAAAAATCCAAACCAATGCCCCTCAAACAACCCAGAACTATGCAGTATTCAATGTTTATTGGGGAGGGTTCCTAGGGGTATAACTGGTAGAGCAACAATAAACACATACAAAGCCCTGGGTTCCATGCCTACCACTGAAAGCAAACTTCATGAAACAATCATCCTGTTTTGATTTCTTCCTATAGAAAAGGGCTGTGAGTTTACTGATCTGATGCAGACTTGGAATTTAGGCCCAGAACAAAGAAAGTTAAGGAGGCCCAAAGATTTGCTTCAAATAAAAATAACCAAATAAAGTAGGTTTTTGACAAGCCTCGTCTCGAGATGAGTTTCAGCATGTACATAATGCTTAGGCACAGCTGCCCTAAACTCTGCCTGAATCCAGTCTCCTTCTGGAATTATTATCTTTTGGAGATAGAATCTCACTGTGTAGCCCAGGTTAGCCTCAAAATCATGTGATCTTCCGGCCTCAGCTTCCTGAATACTAGAATTACAGGGATGTGCCACTATGCCTGGCCCCTCTTCTGGGATTTCTACATAAATATCCCCAACGGCATCAACTCTCTTGCTATAGCACTCTGAAGATATTTTATGGGAGGTGAGTAGTAAAGGAGGTAGTCATTTCCCCTTATTAGAAATGGTAATAAAAAGACACCTGGGCTTACTTTAGTGTTCTAATTGGCAGCTACATCAGATTGACAAACCTGGATGCTGAAGTAGAATTGAGTCTATAACATGAACTTTTTAATACACAGTACAAAGACATACAATATACATCAGGCTAGTTCATTTAACACTACAAAAAAAAACCAAAACTTTGGTACACTGTAACTGAACTTTAGGGAGAAAGAAAAAATCTCAAAAAGAAGAATTTAAGCGTGGATGAAAGCTGAGTCACGAGGCCCACCCAGCATACAAACATGGTACCAAGGCACATGTTTCTGGCCTTGAGGTTTTGCAGGTGAAAGAGAGGTCACATCTTAGTGCAGGACAGAGGGTCAAAGTTGACACAGGGCTCCAAGAAAATATTCACCAGTGGAATGTGATGATTCATTTATCGGTTTAGAAATCTCAAGTACAAAACTTTAAGATACAAGAAGCATCAAATTATATCATGTATGTGATTCAATTTAAAAATTCTTAGCCCTCTTACATTATATTATCTAGATTGTAATAGTAAAAAAATCAAATTACATTCATAGGAAACTTTTATCAAAAGAAATCAAATCCATTTTTATGGAATTTTATAGTACAATTATTTTCTAGTGTGTCTTTTCTTAGGTCACAGTATTTATAATTTCTTTTACATCTGTATAATTTTTAAATCGAAAAACCAAAGGCAGTCAATAGAAATCTAAGTTTTCATTTGCAAATAACTCTCTTCAGTTTCCAGGCCAGCAACACTGGGCGATGCCGACGTGTCCTCCAGACATGGACGGCTACCAAAGATTCCAGCTTATGGAGCGTGCAGGCCTCGACTCATTAGGAATGCTTTTTGGTTTGGCTCACGTTTCAAGAAATTCTGGAGCATGTCCATGCCGTCCAGAGATCCCCCAGGTTTCAGGATCAGGTTTCTGTATTTCATTCCAACCTAATAAAATAAAACATCATGCCTAATAATTCACAGTCACAGCAGTTCTCCAAATCTCTATACACACAACACAAAGGGGGAAGGGTAAAGATAGGGAAACTTCCTCTTTGCTTGTCTACATGTTCTCTTCTGTCCTCACTACAGCTCTTTAGTATTTATTTAAGTAGCTAAGAGATTTGGAGCTTAAGCTTAGTCTTTTGCTCTGTCATTTATTACTGCCCTGTTTTGTCCTCTAATTTCAGTGAGCGGACAATGAGGGCAAACATATAAACAAAGCAGAGCTAGATGGGATACAGAGCACATTCCTATTTGCTATCCCATCTCAGATGCACTTCCAAAAAGACCAGCAGAGCAAATGTTCCAGAAGTTCCAAACAGGGCTCTGGGTACCTGGAAAACAGCAGCATAGCTACTATCAAATGGCTTCAGCTACTTTAATGAGGGCACATTTAAAAAGCCAACCATCTTTTTCCTATGGGTGGAGATAGAAGCAATGGCTCTAGCCTCACAGTGCAGGGGAGGCATTTATGCTGGAAATAAGGACTTTGGCGACCGCTGTCTTTGAAGAAGCAGTCTGGAATTTTCAAACATCAATTTCTCTGCCTTTACTTATATAAACACATGAGCAGATAAAGTGAAAGAAAACAGTTCTTACTCAGTATCATTATCATTCCACATTATCATTTCCCTTTCCATGTCCTTTGGGGAAGCAAGACAAGTCAATGAAACATAAAAATAAATAGGTCAGAGTACCACTTAAATTCATGTTCCTTGTATCTTTTGACCAACAGGACTAATTACCATTTTGAGTGCATGAAAAGCTAGTGAACTGAGAAATTAACATAATCTAACTTTTAACTTATAACAAGATTCTGCTTGATGTAACCATTAGAAATAACTGAAAAAATAGTATGGGAAAACAAAACATAAAATCCACCAAATCATTGATTTAATGCTCTACTGTAGAGAGCTGTGAATAGCCGGCGCCTGAAAGATGGCGCTGGCTTCCGCCTTCCACCCCCTGCTGGGTGAGTGCTCTCTGTAGTAAACAACTCTTTATATGGCTAAGGCAAAGACTGTGGCTCCCTTCCGTATCTGGACCAATTGGCTGCGCCCACGTGTCACTCCAGGGTTGGACGCCTTGTGGTATATAGCTTGGGGCGGGCTTGCCCAGGGAGGAGTGGAGGAGAAGGAGCGGAGGAGCAGGAGGAGCGGGAGCAGAGGAGGAGCGGAGGAGCGGAGGAGCAGGAGAAGGCAATCCATGGAATAAAGCATTGCAGAGACAACCAGTGGTCGCGTCTTCCTTGCAGGCGAGGATGCGCGCGACACTCTACTGTCATAAAATAAAAAGTTTGGGGGTTGCCTCTTGGTTATAAATAGAAATCATTGCAGCTAACATCTCACTTTATGGTATGGACACTGATTCTATGTATATAGGCAAGCATAAGCTACCTTTTCATAAACTGTATGGTGTCCAATTGAAATACAGTAAGCAGGGTGATGTACACCTATAATCCCAGCATGCAGAATGGCTGGGGCAGGAGAATAGTAAGTTTGAGCCCTGTCTAGGTCACTTAGCCCCTTGGTAAGACCCTGTCTTAAAAGGGGTTGGGATATAGCCAAGTGCAAAGGCACTGGGATCAATCACTTGTACTGCATGAAAAAAGAAAAAGAAATAATGAAAGGCATGTATATAACCTTATATTTTGTAGTAGCCATATTTTATTTTTTTATGTATTTAGTACATAAATAGGGCCTAACTTCACAGATTGGACTTGTAATGATTCTCCTGTTTTTAGGCTCCCAAGCACTGGGATTACAGGCACACCACCTGCCCAGTCTCAGTTGCTGTTTCAGATCACCCCAGGGGCAGGGTTAGCATGGAATGCCAGGGATCAAATCCTGATCCCTGTGTCTGCCTAAACTGGTGCTTTAATCTGGTTGGGCCTCAACTAGCCATATTTTAAAACATTAAAAATCAAATAATTGAATTATTTTTTAGTTTATTTTGGTGATATTAGGTTTGAATCCAGACCCTTCTTATTGAGCTACATTCTCAAGCCTTTTTTTTTTTTTTTTTTTTCAAATTTTGAGACAGGTTTTCTCTGAATTACTCTTAGTTAAGGCTGTGCTTGATCTTGTGATTCTCTTGCCTCAGCCTCCCTGGGGTGCTGGAATTGTAAGCATGTGTTATTGTGCCTGGTTGTGAAATTAATTTTAAACTTTATTTTATGTATATGTCTGTGATGCAGTGATGACATCCAGCTTGGTATTTGATACATATACGTTATGTTTTGATTACTTTTACTCCCTCCGTCCCCTTTGTTTTCACAAATTTTAATAAATATTTTATTTAAACCTCTGTAAAAACTAGGCAAAGGGGCACATGCTGTAGGCTTATCACCTTTGCAGGATGATATGGGAGGATCACTTGGTTCTACAAGTCTGAGATCAGTGGGCCAACAGTGAGACCATCTAAAGCAAGCAAGCAAGCAAGCAAGCATACATACAAGCACTGTACCTATAATGTTATCATTGCAACATGTTCTTCAGTTGTACCAGCCTCATTTCAAGTGCTTAGTGACCATGTGTAGCTACCATATAGGATAGGTTTAGGGCAATGATGTGAGGCCTTTGAGAGACCAAGTATTCAAGCTGCAGCTCAAAGTGCATTTATTTATCACAATGTGCTAACACTGCAATTAGGAAAAACTACTGTTATCTGCTGCTGCGCTGCTAGAGCGACCTGGCACAGGCCACAGGTTCGCTACTACTGGCTTAGGATCTGGAGCTGGACAGCTCCAGAAAGGCTTCTAAGTGTTTTAGTAGGACATGGAAAAGGCACATAGTAATCTTGTTTTGTAAATTTTGGACATATTTTCTTAAAAACAAGAGGATTTGTAATCAGTGCTACTGAACCCCTTAAAACTGGTGATGAGGACTGGAAAGTAGATTACTTAGCATTAGGAAAAACATGGTGCAACAGAGTGTCATTTCTTTTATAGTCTGCAGCAATATTTCTGTTCTAACAGCAATTTAGAGTCTAAAACAGGAGTATGATGTTTATGTCATAGGAGCATATCAGAGCTCTTCAACCCAACCCTTCTCTTTCTTTCATGCTCAAAGTGTCTGAATTTGACTAGTATTTTAAATCAGTAGGTGGAGCAAGGACACTGGGTTCTCTGGTTGTAGCAGAACAGGAAGAATATAGAGAATGAGTTAACTATAAAAATACCTTTAAATTGTTTATGAAGGAAAACTTAAAATACATACTAACAGTAGTAGCAACAATATAATGAAACTTCATGTACCTATTGCTCAAGCTGTATAATTATTTACCTGTAGAAATTCTTCCATGTTAAGATTGTACATTATATATATATCCTTTATTTACTAAGTATTTCCACAAATATAAGAACTGCAATGAAAACCTATTTTTATTCTACTGAACCATCTCCCCAGCTCCAGCTTTTTTTTTTTTTGATAAATAGAAGATTAAAAAATCACTCCAAATGCAAAGTATTTCCACTTTTATAAGGTATTGCACTTCTAAGAGGTAAAGAAAAGCAGGCACTTGAAGAATTACGCAGTCTCGCAGAGGGACAGTACAGGCCTCTGCGCGCTGAGTGCTTTCAAGCAGGACACTCACTGTTCAGCCTCATATTATGTGGCTCAGTATAGCTCAAGTCTTCCTCTGCTACGGCTCCAAATAAGCTGATTCAATTTCCTGAATTACAGAGCAATGGCCTTTTAATAGTTTCATTTCCTTTGCAATGAAGCTTTAAGAACACTGTGAGCCATTTTGTTAACAGAGCGTGGCTCTTGCTAAGGGAAAAAAGTAAAGTGAATTTTTGTGTTTTAGGAGGGCACCAGATTCTGCAGGTGAGAGAATATAGTCTGGGAGACATCTGCTGCAGGTGGAGGGTGTTTTTGCCAAAGTTGTTCAACTTTGTTTACACAATAAAGAAACTTTAACTGGGAGGAAGGCAGGAAGAGAAGCCTTAAGACAATAACATTTTCTGATGGCTAACATCCTTTGGAGGATGTGCACATGTTAACAACTGCTATAAATTCTCTTGTGAAGAAAAATCAGTGTCAGTCACTTCTGGTTTTGAATCTCAAAGGATCTCTAATACTTATAATTTCTAAAGCAAGATTAGGAGCTCTGCAGTTAGGACCAGGTTTGACTCTTGCTCTGTGATCTTGGGCCTGCCTGTATATCCTTATGTGTAACATGTTCATTGTTCTGGGAATGTAGGTCATTTTAGTACTTTGCCCACTGTCTTGTATAATACCTGGCATATAGTGGTATTTAGCAAATCTTCTTTCCCCCTGTGGCAATGCAGAAGGTAGGACCTTCACACTAAGCTTTTTTATTTTGAGAAAGATCTCACTAAGTTGCCCAGGATGAGTTTAAACTTATAATTCTCCTACCTCAGCCCTCCAAAGTTCTGGAATTACAGGTGTAAGCCACCATGCCAGCTGGTAGTCAATGAATCTTATTTCTCATTTCCTTTCAAATGCAGTTATCCATATATAGGTTTGGGAAGTAAATGCATTTCTGGTTTGACATTTTTTTAAAAATGACTTTTGGCTCCCTTAGAGAAAAGCATAGCAGACTTCATCTCCACTATTAGCAGGAAACAGAATGTATAATTTAGTAGGATTATTAAGTAGGAGAGACAAGGTACTCATTTTACTGAAGAGCATGAATATTTTGGGGCAGTATTTTAATCGCAATCATAATTATCCAAATTAAGGATACTCATCATCTATTAGTAATGAAAACATACACGGGAAATAGATTGGTCTCCTGATACCTCTGGCATCAGAGGCAGCACATGTGAGCTCCCACTGCCTCTTAGCCCTCTGACATTGGGGAGCAGAGACAGGCTTGTTTGGTTGACACAAGTAATAGGCAACAGGGCAGAGAGTACTGGCCAAGGACAGGTCATCATGAGTAGGACTTAACAAGCTCTAACCAGGCTGCTTTACAACTGGACTTTGAGAGCTTCCTTTCCAAGCCTGTAACTCCCTTTCCTCAACACACCCTTTGTTTTCTGTGAGGGTGGGGAGAGTGTGGGTGGGGAAGAAAATACCTTTGGCAACACTGGAGCGAAAGAAGGCAAGGCTGGTGCTGGTAGCAGAGATGAAAACAAGAATAGTAGTAGGAATTGTCTGATTGGGAAGAGGCCCCTGGAAACCTTGAACAGAATTTTAAATTGTGAAGACAGCAGGACAAATCTTTACTTATTGGGGAGAGAGTAGATGAAAAAAGTACTCTGGGTAGGAATATGTATGGGGGATGGAGCTGTCAAAGGCCTAGGGCTTCATGCATGTACACAAACAGTTTTGAGGCAGAAAAGGGAAATAAAGAAAATAGTTCCTTTTACCTTATGACCTAGAAAGATGAAAAGAAATGTAATAATGTAGGCTATTAGAGATTTAAGAGAAACACAAAGGCTGGAGGAACACAAGGAAAAAAAAAAACAACAAAAACAATCAAGACAGCTTCTACTTGGTTGGGATCCAAGACTTAGAAGGTCTGGCTTTGTAAATATTCAGTCAGGAAGAATTAAGTTTATCTCCTTTCACTGTTCATTGAATCAGGCAAAACCCAAGGCTGTCAGGAAAGGTGAAGACACCAGAACATCAGCTGCTGAGTAGATCAGGTGAGGGGAAGCGGAGATGAGAATTGGATCCATTTGTCAGGACTTCAAGGGAGAAAATTACCCATTCTCTTAGTGACACGTAGTGATCTGGCCAATGATTCTGTTTAAAGAACATTGCCATGCTTAACTCTCATTCTCTCAGGAGACATTTCAGTTAGGCAATATTCCTCATGTTTTTGGAACTGATACTATATATAAGATCTAGCTACTTCCTTTGGGCATTATGGACTGAAAAGGTTACACCTAACTATTGACTTTCTTGCTGTTTCAGAGGTGATGCTTGTACTTCTTCAGTGATGAAAGAAACAAAGGTTAGCAATTTCTCTAAACGCAAAAGAAGAGGAAGATAATTCTGACTTAACGATATAATTGCCACTGAATCCACAATGTCTATTATCTCTTAGGAAATTTTCCCACAATGTAGCTGCTTTATAAAAAGAAATGGCCCTAGTTAAAATGTTCCCAGCTTTTCAACCCTGTGATTACCTGCTGGATTTTGAAATTACATTTGGTGACCATAAAGATATCCTTAAAAGAGTTCTTAAAGCTTGCCAGAAGAGTTAATCTTAAGCAGTTATTCCATAGCTAAGAGAAGTAAGTTATGTCTGATAATAAGACAACTTTTCCATATTATACCCAAAACAAAGACTTTTATGTAACATTTAATGAACTACAAAAGTTAAGATATATCTATTTACTATAAAGAATAATGTAAAACTTATAAATAAAAGCATAGATGGCACACTTTTAGGCTACAGTTGTGCTTGCTAGGATCTGAGCTGTCTCTCAGAGCAGACCCTGGGCTTTGGAGAATGGCAAGAAGCTCTGAGAGAAGCCTGGTGATGTGCTTCTGTGCTGCATGACCAGCAAGGTTCCTAAAACACAATCTCCAGGCCTGCAGCCTGTCTGTGCCTGTGACAGACAGCAACAGCTGCCAACTCCTGAAGACCATTCTGCTGTCTTCTCAAAATGATGTTAACACATGTCAGAGAGGATGAGACCATGAGCCAGAAAAGACTGCATGATATGCTGATTGTTCAAATCAAATTGAGCACTAATTACTTGAAACCGTAAAAATGAGTATTTTTAGCCAAGCATAATATTGTGTGCCTATACTACTACTACTACATGGGAGGATGAGGAAGGCTGCTATGAGACCAAGGCCAGTCTGGTGTACATTGTGAGTTCCAGGTTAACCTAAATATAGCTGGACCTTGTCAAGAAACTCCCAAACAACCCCCAAAACAACCAACAAACAAGAAAACAAACACAAAAACAAACCCCCCCAATCCCAAAATTCCTATTTTTTGTACCTAGGGAAGAAACTACCCACTAAAACTAAAACTAGTGCACACAATTTGAAAATGCTACAGGCGATACTATGGTTTACAGTGCTAGTGACGAGACTCTGTGACTATGGATCAAAAGTAATAATGTGTGGCTTATAGTTCGACATTTCTTTCTCTATACATGACAGCACAGGAGTAACCATCTAAGCTTTTTGCAGAACAGGAAGGAGCCTTCTCAAAAGACTCTTTAACATATACTTGAATTTGTTCTCTCCTTCTTTTGTGGTACTGGGCATTAACTTAGGGCTTTTGTGTTTAGCTACCTCTCCAGCCTTTTCTTAATATTTTGTTTTGTAAGAGGGTCTTGTTAATTGCTGTGCGACCCAAACTGGGCTTGATCTTGCAATCCTGCAGCTACTTGTAGTACAGGGATTGCTGGCATGTGCCACCAACCTTGGCTGTATTAAAATTCTTTAAATCAGGTGTTAGAATAAATATCTATAAAGGAAAACAAAGCAAACAAAAACAAACAGTACAGTATGCAAGGCAGCGGTTCCAGTATCTGCCCTGAAGTGTAGGGTGGAGTTCAAAGAGTTGCTTGGCTTTTGGAGCCAGGTCCACTATTGTTATGATGGCAAAAATGATGGGACACTTCACAACATTTCAAAGGAAAGGAAAATAAAGTAAAATGAAAGAGATTAAAACTAGACTCATGACATGAAATATACACTAGACTATATTTTTGAATCCAGAATTTTAGTAAAACTGGAAACTTTTTAATGTCCTCATGAAATAGCTCCAAGTTGCTTTCTCTATGTTCAACCCCAGCTCCTTTGCTGAAGAGAATAGTATGGCAGCCTGCCAAGCTGTGAAGTTTGAGAATACACAGCACAATGAAGTCTAATACTTCTCTTGCTTGTGCTGGACTCATCAACAGCCTGGGACCCTCTGGGATCTGTGATTTGGCTGCTACCTTGACAGCTGAAGAACACATGTCCTCTCCTGGGGATGAGACTCTTGAGTGGACAAACAGAGGTGGGGACCACAGAAATGAACTGCAGGGTGTGATGGGGTACACTATCCACGAAGCCCAGCAACTAGGAGAGCCAGGAAGATGTCAGAACTGTATCTTCACTCATTTAGCCTTTGAGTCTTTAAAATATTATTTTCTGTTTCTAAAACAAGCCACACACTGGGTAAAAGTAAAGCCTTACAAAACATTCAAGACAAAGTTAATAATCACTCACACACTTACCACCCAAAACACCTACTAGATAACATTTTTTTTGACAACATTTTGATTTGATTTTTTCCTAAATATATTTTAATATAAAGATTTGTATCCTATGGTATAAAATATCTTGTAATGTACTTACTCAGATTACATCATAGTTATACATAATTACATGAAACATTCCAGAAATGCTTGCTATGCTGGTACATGTCTACAATCCCAACACTCAGCAGGCTGAGGCAGGAAGATTGCCATGATTTAAAGCCAGCCAGAGCTACATAATCAGACCCCTCTTAAAAAAAAAAATCCAAAAACAACCAACCAAAAAAATAAAACACAAAGAACAAAGCAAAAGACCCCAAGCATTGGGCCACATAGATAGCTCAGCTGTCTAAGTGCCTGCCTAGACAAGCACAAGGACCCAGATTTGATTCACGGCACCACATGCCAGATGCACTGTGCTGGTCATCGAAACCAGGTGTGGTGGTTTCAGCAATCCCAGAGCTGGAGAGGCTAAAACAGGAGGATCACTATGAAAACCAGCTGTGTTGTGAGACCCTGTACCACATACATAAAATTAAAAAAAAAAAAAAAAAAAAGAAAACAAACCCAAACAGAACAAAACAACAACTAAAACCCTCCCAAAATCCACTCCTGCAACACTGCATCCATGAGCAAAATCTTCTGAATGCCTTTCCCCATACCCACGTCCACTCTTACGATCTAAGGATCTGGAAAATTTCACAAATGAGCGGGTTTTCAAGAATGGTAGGCTTTTTGAGAGATATAGATGAGGAAGATGGCCATTTGAAGAAAGCAATAGGAATGAAAATGTGAAGGCAGGGGGAGCTAAGGCAACATAACCTTGTACAACATTACAGGAAGTACTGGGTGCTGAGGATGGGCTGGACAGCTAGCCTAATGGCTGAGCAAAATGAGAAGGACAACAAGAATAGAGGTGTAAAGAAAAAGGTGAATGAGGGTCCCTGGTGTTGGTGAAAGGTGGTTAGTGGCATTTAAGGATTAACATGATTCAGCTGTTGAGCATAAAGCAGGAAGTTTGTAAAAATTTTCTCACACTTTCATAATTTCATAAGAAATTATGCTGTCATAGAACAACAGGAGAGCAGTGCTGACTGGAGTTACCATAGTTGGTAGTGAGTTTTCTTCCAGGACAGTAAAAAAAGTTATGCTTGGGGTCAGACAGATCTCTTCTGTGAAAGGAGTAAGCAAGGTAAGTACACAATGAGCATCCTTAGTCCAAAATTCTGAAATCCAAAATACTTTAACTTTGTAACTTTTAGAGTCTTTTTTTAATTTTTCTTTTTTTTTTTTTTTTGTCTTTTTTGAAACAGGGTCTCACTTCACTATGCAGTTCCGGCTGGCCTTAAGCTCACTTTGTAGCTCAGGCTGATCTCGAACTCATAACAATCCTCCTGCCTCAGCCTCCCGAGTGCTAGGATTACAGGCATGCATCACCACGCCCGGCTAACTTTTGGAGTCTTGACATGACACTTAAAAGATTTTGGATTTAGGAGTATTTTGGGTTTCAGATTTTTTTGATTAGGGTTGCTCAATCAGTAAAATCTATAGGAATAGCTCAGAACCTGAAAAATTCCAAAATAAACTGTTCTGGTTCCAAGTAGCTTGGAAAAGAGACACTCAACTGGCCCAGGGAACTGGGAATTTTCCCAGAATAATTGAAAACATTGTATCATAGTGATATATGTGTACCTATGTTTATAGCAGCACAATGTGTGATAGCAAAATCTTGGAAACAACCAACATGTCCATCACATGAGGAATGGTTGAAAAAGATGTGGTATTTCTATATAATGGAGTATTACTCAGCTATTAAGAATGATAAGCTTGAAGCATTTAAATTGAAGTGGATGCCACTTGAACATATACTCATAAGTGAAATAAACCAGACACATCTGTGTAAATATCATATAGTCTCCCTAGTATAAGAAGTGAAAAGAAGAAATACAAATGGAATTGTACAACAGAAACTAAAAACAATTGAGTCAGATAAGGCAAAGTGAATGGCATATGCTGCAGGATACTAATCAGCTTTTCTTCTGGATGGTTAACAACCTAAGTTCACCGATTAGAATTGGAGAAATAGAAGAGCCACAAGGCCAGCCAACATTTTGGCCCTATCCTTTCAAGGTCAGTGAAGACTCAGGACATAGGAGAACCTGTACCTCAACATCATGAAACTCAGTTGAGCTCCAAATTTTCTGAACAAGGAGATTATGGAGCCACAGAGGAAAGAGATCGAAGTTCTATAGTTTGCCTGGGGAGAGTCACATGGAGAGAAAACTTTCT
>PVKA01004967.1:63147-94644 GCA_004027165.1 Ctenomys sociabilis | reverse complement strand
TCTCCTGCCTCGGCCTCCCAAGTGCTGGGATTACAGGCCTGCGCCACCTGGCCTGGCAGTTTCTCTTCCTTTGTTTACCCCATTCCCAGAAGCATCTTGTCAGATGTGTTTCATGGGTGACCTTAAATACACAGATGGCTTTTTGAGACAGGGTCTCACTATGCAGTTCAGGCTGGCCTTAAGCTCACTTTGTAGCTCAAGCTCGTCTTGAACTCACAACAATCCTCCTGCCTTAGCCTCCTGAGTGCTGGGATTACAGGCCTGCGCCACCATGCCCGGCCACAGATGGCTCTGATGTATAGCCAGCCCTTGAGTGCACATCTCCGATTCAACCAACTGTGGATCACAAGTATCTTTTAAAAAATTGTGTTAGGGGCTGGCCAATAGCTCAGTGTATTAAATCACATGCACACAAGCACAGGGGCCTGGGTTCTATCCTCTAGGCCTGCCACGCCAGCCCCATCCCCAGGTGCTGCTGAGATGGCAACTGACACTGGGCCTGGCAGCTCGTGCCTGTAATCCCAACTCTTGGGAGGCTGTAAACAGGTGGATTACCACAAGTCTGACTTAGTAGTGAGACCCTGAGCACCCTGTAGGCCCTTCCCTAAAATACAAAAACTATCTACATAGCATCTACATTCTACTAGGTGTTATGTGTGTACCAGATGTTGAATTATGCAAATACAACAATGCAATTTTATGTAAGAGACAAGCATCCATACATTTTGGAATCTGCAAGAGTTTTGGGGCCAGTGTGGGTACCAAGGGGCAATGATATACATAATATTGTTTTCTGGGTATATGTAGGTATTTATTTTATTTATTTGGCACAAGGTCTCACTACACAGATCAGACTCACAGGGATCTTCCTGCCTCAGCTTCCTCAGTGCTGTGATTACAGGTGTATGCCACTATGCTTGGTTTTGGTGGCTGGTATAGCATGCAGTACTGGGGATAGAACCCATGTTCTTGTGCTTGCCAGGCAGACGCTTAAACCGCTGAACTATCACCCTAGTCCTATATGATTTTTTAAAAAGTCATCCCAAGACCCATTATTTAGATATAGCTTTGCTTTGCTTGTTTTCTTTTCTTTTTCTTTCTTTCTTTTTTTTTTTTTTTTTTTTGGTGGAATCGGGGATTGAACTCAGGCCTCGTGCTTGCCAGGCAAGCGCTTACTCTACTGAGCCATCTCCCCAGCCCCAGCCATCTCTCTGGCCCCACTTTTCTTTTTCCTTTCCTTTTTTTTGTTTTGTTTGTTCGTTTTTTGTACTGGGGGTTACACCCAGAGTCTAAACCTGAGCTACATCCCCAGACTTTTTTTTTTTTTTACTTTTTATTTTGAAACAGGTTCTAAATCACTAAGTTTCCCAGGTTGGGCTTCAACTTTTGATTCACCTGCCTCAGGCTTGCAGAGCTCTGGCCCTGGGGTTACAGATATAGCTATCTTCAGTGTTTTCTTTTTCTTTCAGTATTTTTTTTTTGGTGGAACCGGGGATTGAACTCAGGCTCTTGCACTTGCCAGGCAAGCACTTATTCTACTGAGCCATCTCCCCGGCCCCTCAGTGTATTTTTAGTATAGATTTGTAAACTTATTTTTGTGTATTAGAGGTCTCTCCATACTGTAATGTGTACTTCTAGTTGATTATTCCTTGCTGCCACATGAAGACTCTGTGTTTTATGAACTATTTCCTGACCAGGCATCCTTGGGTTTTATGTACTCACTGGTCAGGTGCAATTTCAGACAAACTTATTAAAAATCCTGGGTTGGGGGCCAGGGATATAGCTCAGTGGTATAAGTGCCTGCCTAGCAAACATAAGGTCCCAAGTTCAATCCTCTGTACAAAAAAAAAAAAAATTATTGGGTGGGGACTTGGGTCAGGGGGTTAGACAGGACACTGAGCCTAAGGACTGGAGACTGTAGTCCTATTCAGGGTTGATGATGCCTGCATTGTATAGATTTTTTTTGAGGGGTGGAGAGTTCTGGAAATTGAACTCAGGACCTTGCACTTGCCAGGCAGGCACTTATATCGCTAAGCTGTATCCCTGGCCCCTGTGTGCATTCTGAAGCTGGACAGAAGCATGATGGACTGACATGGTGTTAAGAGGGAAAAGATAAATTTTTTGTTTGTTTGTTTGTTTGTTTGTTTGTTTGGTGGAACTGGGGATTAAACTCAGGCCCTTGCACTTGTCAGACAAGCGCTTATTCTACTGAGCCATCTTCCCAGCCCAAGAGGGAAAAGATAAAGGTGCTAACTTGCTCAATGAAAGTGGACAAGCCGCTGGTTGGTTAGATTCCAGCCAATCATCATTTAGCTGTTAGAAAATAACAGCAGTGAAAAGGAAGAGGGGGTGGGAGAGACAGATGGTGTGGGCTTCAGTGGAAGAGAGTCTCACCCCAGAACTGGTCAAAACTCTGAAAGGTGAACCCAGGAGAGCCTCCAAACCTTGGGGGAGACCTGAGCCTCCTGCTCCCAAGTCCCATGGGAGACTTGGACTACCAGGAAAGCCAGGACTGTGAAAGCCAGCTGCAGATGACGAAAGGGAAGGACAGCTTGTTTGTCACAAGAAAGGCAGTGGTGGGAGCTTTTGGGAGTAGAGGTGAGATGGAAGAACAGCACGTGCTTGAAGGACAACCTGAGCACTGTAAAGTGCCTAGGAAAGAAGACAGGGTGACGTCTCCTGTAGGACAAGTGACCTAGCATTTCCGCTGGAAGCCTCTGAGGGAAGTGTCCCAGGAGGCTAAGGTGGAGGGGGACCTTGTGCAACAGAAAGTCTGCTGCTTCAGCCTAGTTGGTCCTGTTTTGTTTTTTCCTGTACTGAGGATCAAACCCATTGCTTTCACACTGAGCCACACCCCCACCCCTCCTTTTATTTTGAGGCAGGTTGCCTTAAGACACTAAGTTGCTCAAGTTGGACTCTTAAGTCAAGATCCTCCTGCTTCAGCCTCTCAGAGTGCAGGCTGGGATCACAGCTATACACCACCATACCCTGTGCAGTTGGCACTCTGAAGAGTGTTTTTTTGCCTGACACAAGCACAGGCTCCAGCGTGTATATGCACTCCTGTGTGGGAAGCAGATGAGGTGGAGGGTTTGCCCTGAGGAAGAATTGAAGGGGTGGTGGGCAGGACCTGATGCTGGCGGCCTGGCCTTAAGGTTTTACACAGGAGGCCCCTGGAACTCCTGCCACAGCTCTGGCAATGACAGTAGAAAACCCGTCAGCATTGGAGGCCTTTCCTCTAGCTTAGGCCCCTGAATCTTATCACTTCTCTGCTTCTTCCATACTGGGCGACTGGGTATCCTGGCTGCCACAGGCACCCAGAGGTCCCAGTCCCTCGCCTACTGTACTCCAATCCCTCTCCACCTGCAGGCAGACCAGCCTTCAGAAGCGAATGGCCGGCTCGGCTGGGATGGCGGCCCTGGCCAATGATATCCTCACATCACTCTCCCGCCAGAAGCTGGACCACGTGTGGACTGACACGCACTATGTGGGGCTGCAGTTTCCAGACCCGTGAGTGCACAAGAGGGGCGTTGTGGGGGTACACACGTGGCAGGAAAGCTCACCACCCATGCTTCTCAGGGCTCACCCCAACACCTTGCACTGGGTCGACGAGGATGGGACAGTGGGGGAGCAGCTGCCGCTGGAGGACCCCGATGTCTACTGTCCCTACAGTGCCATTGGCAATGTCACGGTGAGTGCCTCCTGTCCTTACCCCAGTCTCGGTGGAGGGAGTGGGCAGCACCTCACAGTCCCTGTGTCCCCAGGGAAAGCTGGTGTATGCCCACTATGGGCGGCCAGAGGACCTGCAGGAGCTGAGGGCCCAGGGCGTGGATCCGGCAGGCTGCCTACTGCTGGTGCGCGTGGGGGAGACCAGCTTTGCTCAGAAGGTACCTAAAGATGGGAAATGCCTAGGACACTTGGTCAGGGAAAAAAGAAAAGGTCTGGCAGGTTGTAAAAAAAAATGTTGGTAGAGAGCAGGTATGGTCATGGAAGCCAGTTATCCCAGCACTAGGGAGGCTTAGCTAGGAGGATCGCTGCAAGTTCGAGTCCAGCCTGGGCTACCTAGTGAAACCCTGTCTCAAAAAACAAAACAACGGGGGTGGGAGGGGCGGTGAAGAGAGGGAGAGGGAGAGAGAGAATATGTTGGTAGAGAACCAAAAACTGGGAAGCTCAGGGGCATCCAATTGGATACAGAATAGGTGGGCTGCTAGGGAGGGTGCCTGAGGGGCGTTGGGCCTGCAAAGCTAATGCGCAAGGCACAGAGTGGTCAGACAGCGGCCTGCGACACCCACAGCTGCTCATTAAGGGTGTACAGGTGTCGGGCACTGTGGCTCAGGCCTGTAATCCCAGCACTCGGAAGGCTAAAGCAGGAGGATCGTAAGTTTTAGCACAACTCACTGAGCAACTTACTCCGTAAGCAAGACCCTGTCTCAGGATCAAAAAGGACTGAGCATAGCTGACTGTGAAGCCCCTGAGTTCCACCCCCAGTATCAAAACAAATAAATAAGATAGGGGCTGGGAAAAAGGGGGGGGGTCAGGGAGATAGCTCAGTAGAATAAGCGCTTGCCTGGCAAGTACAAAGGACTGAGTTCAATCCCCTGGTTCTGGAAAAAAAAAAAAAAAGAAAGAAAAGAAACGGGCTGGAGACAGACAGCTTAGTGTTCCTCGGGTTCTGTCACCAGTAATGAAATAAAAGAAAAGAAGGACAGAAAACTACAAGGGCTGTTTCACTTTTCCTGGCTTCCTGGCCTCCCCAGGTGGCCACTGCGCAGCATGCCGGGGCCCGTGGGGTTCTTCTGTACCCTGACCCAGCAGACTTCTCCCAGGACTTGCACAAGCCAGGCCTATCCAGCCAGCAGGCTGTGTACGGACACGTGAGTTGGGGAGCTGGCAGTGTGGCCCTGGGTTTCATGTCACCTTGGAACAAGCCTAGCCACAACTGTAGGATGGGCACCCATTTCCCCACAGGTGCACCTAGGAAATGGGGACCCCTACACACCTGGCTTCCCTTCCTTCAATCAAACCCAGTTCCCCCCAGTGGCATCTTCAGGCCTCCCCAGCATTCCTGCCCAGCCCATCAGTGCAGACATTGCCTCCCAACTGCTGAGGTGAGGATCTTGGGGGGACCTAGGGGTGAGGTGAGGGTGCTGCATCTGGCTTTCAGTCTTTGGGTGAATGAGAGAAAGGTGACCTTCTAGAAGGACACACCGCTTGCCAAGGCACACCATTTGGTGGTTGCACCTCTGGCTAGATTTCACACAGCTCTTCCGGGCATTCGAGTAGGATACATCCCGTGCAACTGTCCAGGGCAGCCTTGGCTGTCCTGCTCCCTGGGCAGGGTGCAGGGTGGAGATCATGAGCCAGGGTGTGGGAGGGAGAGAAAGTAAAAGGGAGGCTTGGGGGTCTTCTGTATGTAACATCACCCTCTCTGGTACTTCCAACCTTTTCTGCTCTACTTCCCAGAACACTCAAAGGCCCAGTGGCCCCCCAGGAATGGCAGGATCACCTCCCAGAGTCCCTTTATCACCTGGGCCCTGGACCAGGTCTACATCTCGCAGTCAACAACCACAGGACCTCCACCCCCATCAGCAACATCTTTGGGTGCATCGAGGGCTTTGCAGAGCCTGGTATATTTGCTGTCCCATCACCCATGGCTTGTGGGAGCAGGACCTGTGCTAAGGACCTAGGTGACATGGGGCTGGTGCAGGAGGCCCCGGGAGGGGACAAGAGTGGTGATCAGAAGGGGGAAACTGTGACCAGTGGGGGGGTGAGGCCCTTTTGTGCCACTGTCCAGGACAGTTGCACAGTAGTGAGTTCCCCAGGCCTGCAAGGGAGCAAGCCTAAACTAGATGCTGTTACAAGTGATTCAACCATAAAAGAAGCCAGATATAAGCCCCTTCGGGTTTACCTAGATGTGGATGTGGATGGTGGTGGGCATCCATGTAGGTTGAGAGGTGGAAAGCAGCTCTTGGGAAGGTGGGCAGGGCACTAACCGCCATCCAGGGAAGTGCCAAGGGAAAGGTTTCGGGACACACACATAGTGGAGGTGCAAGAGGGCCCCAAACATGTCCTCCCCAGATCACTATGTTGTCATCGGGGCCCAGAGGGATGCATGGGGCCCAGGAGCAGCCCAGTCTGCGGTGGGGACTGCCATTCTGCTGGAGCTGGTGCAGACCTTTTCCTCCATGGTGCGCAGTGGTAAGCTCAGGGCCATGGCCTGGGCTGGGCAGAGCTGGTGCAGAGGCAGTTGGACCTGGGCTCCATTGCCTGGTGTGTGGCACTGGAGGGTGAAAATAATTGGTCATGCCCATGGTTCTGAGCAACAATTAAGGGGGGCCCTTGCATGTAACTGTCTCCATCCCTGTTATAGTGAGAGAGAGCAGAACCTATGGGCAACATGGGCTGGGGGCTTGATGAGAGGGAAGGAACCCCCCAGGGGACCAAGACACAGGCAGATGAAAGGCGAGTCATTAGTGGTCCCCAGAGGAGCCCACGCTCTCTTGCTCCCCCTTGTTTTCTAGGCTTCCGGCCCCGAAGGAGTTTGCTCTTCATCAGCTGGGATGGAGGTGACTTTGGCAGTGTGGGTGCCATGGAGTGGCTGGAGGTGATTCTGGGTCCTGGGTGGGTAGCCAGGCCTTAGGGAGGGGTGGTTGGGTTCCCTCTCCACACTCTTGCCCCACCCACAGGGCTACCTCAGTGTGCTACACCTCAAAGCTGTGGTCTACGTGAGCCTGGACAATGCAGTGCTGGGTAAGCTAGGGCAATGCCCACATACAATGCCCTCAGGCCCACCTTGGCCCCTGTGCCAAGCCCTAAGCCTGCCATCTCTTGCTGTCCCCCTTCAGGGGATGACAAGTTCCATGCCAAAACCAGCCCGCTTCTGATCAGCCTCATTGAGAACATCCTGAAGCAGGCAAGAGGGGGACCAGGAGAAGGAGTGAGGGGAAGCTAGTGGGAGCCAAGTCTGAGACACATCTCCTCCCGTAACTAGGTGGACTCCCCCAACCACAGTGGGCAGACTTTGTATGAACAGGTGGTGTTCACCAATCCCAGCTGGGAAGCAGAGGTGTAAGTTGGGGTGGCATGGGGGGCAGGGAGGTGAGGAGAGCCTGAGCCCATGGAGCCTTCAACTGGCCACCCCCAGGATCCAGCCTCTGCCCATGGACAGCAGTGCCTATTCCTTCACCGCCTTTGCTGGGGTCCCTGCGGTGGAGTTCTCCTTCCTGGAGGTGAGACTCTGGCCAGGCTCTGGGAGCCATTCCTGGGCCCTGCTGCACCATGCTCCTGCTCCCAGCCCTTCCATGTCCCTACAGGATGGCCAGGAATACCCGTTTCTGCACACGAAGGAGGACACCTATGAGAACCTGCACAGGAGGCTGCGAGGCCGTCTGCCAGCTGTGGCCCGTGCTGCGGCCCAGCTCGCCGGACAGCTCCTTATCCGGCTCAGCCATGACCACCTGCTGCCCCTCGACTTCGGCCGCTATGGGGATGTGGTCCTGCGGCACATTGGCAACCTCAACGAGTACTCTGGGGACCTCAAGGTTCAAGATGCCAGCCTGCTCCCAGCCTGGAGTTGGGGTGCACCTTCCCTTAGCGTGCTGCCTAGGCCAGGGGTCTGTCCCTCCTTCCCACCCCATCCCTGGGGTATAGATCTCTGGGAGCCTGGTCCTATTACTCCAGCCTCCATTACTCAGGCCAGAGGACAGAGTGGGAGATGAACCCCAACATCATATACCTGGGCGCTTCTCCCTCTGCTTCCCAGAACTCCCATACTTCTCTCTGCTGATCCCAACCCCGTCCCCCAGCACCCAAATCCCATCCTAAACTAGGGCCTCGGCCCTCGCGGTCGGTCCCAGTCAGTGCCTCACCCTCAGGCCCGCGGGCTGACCCTGCAGTGGGTGTACTCCGCGCGGGGGGACTACATCCGAGCAGCGGAGAAGCTGCGGAAGGAGATCTACAGCTCTGAGGAGAGCGACGAGAGGCTCATGCGAATGTACAACGTGCGCATCATGAGGGTGAGGCCCCATCACTGCCAAACCACCCCACCCCCACCCCCACCCCCGCTCAGTTGGTCCACTGCTTGGTCCTTGCCTTCTGGGCGTACTCTGTCCTGGAACCGCAGCGCTCATAGACCAGCCAGACGGGAGGACCTGACCGGTCACTGAGGCAGGCCCTGTGGAGCAAGGGCTCCGGCCTATCTCCCACTCCAGCACCCTCGGGGGAAATAGGAAATGTCCACCATAGTCCACAGTGCAACAGGTGCAAGGTCATAGCCTGGCAGGTTCAAAAGACTAAAGAGGGGCCGGGGAGATGGTTCAGTGGAATACGTGCTTGCCTGGCAAGTCAGGGGCCTGAGTTCAATCCCTGATTCCATCAAAAAAAGAAAAAAAAAGGTTTCAGAGCCATCAGAGCTATCTTCCTTCTGGCATCGAGATGGGTGGAATCCAGACAGGTTGCCTGCAAGAGGTTTAGTGCATATTTCCTTGCCAGACCTTGGTCAGTCTGGAATGTGTGGCGGCTCACATTCCCACTCCAGGCCGCCCATCTCCTCACCCCAAGAACTCGGCCCCAGCATCAGTGGTGGTGAACCTACGGCACACATTCTACAGCCTCATCAGTCTGAAAGGATTGCTCTGCCTGCCCTAAACTCTTGGATTCCAGGAAATGGGTGGGCTGAGACTGTATGCTGGGGAAAGATTCACAGGGTAAAAGTAGAAGCCAGACTGTGCCCCGCAAGGGCAGATGAGCAGGGACCCGGAGGTGGACCGAGCCACCCGAGCTCAGTAATGCATGGTTGGCAGAACTGTCACCCTTTGGTTGTGCCTGGTCTTTCTCCCCCCTGCTTTTCCTTCCTGTGCCACTGCGCGTGCCCCTTGGCATCACTCATTCTGTCTGTGTGCTTATAGACGTCTCTGTCCTGTTCTTCCCCATCCTTGCCTCTTCCTCCTGGCCTCTTTTGTGCTCCTTTCCTTCTCTGGCTCCTGTGTGTAAAGGTTCAAAGACTCCAGTTCAGGGCCGCAGGCTGGGAGGGAGACTCAGGATTTCAAACCCAAGGAACTATGGCTCTGGGCCATTGGTTGGTCAAGTATGTTTAGCACGTCAGATCCAGCCTGGTGCCTGTTTTTGTCAATAAATTTTGTTGCAATGCCAGCCGTGCTCATGGGTTTCCACATGGCCCATGGCTGTCTTTGTGCTGAAGCAGGCACACTGAGTAATTGCAGTAGAAACAGCATGGCCTGGAAAGCCTGAAATATTTACTCCTTAGCTTTTTTGCAAAGTTTTCTGATCTCTGCTTTAGACTGTGTGACTTGAGTCTTGAGGAAGCAGGGCTTGGACTGGTTCTAAGAAGACATTGGAGGGTGGAGAGACCAAGAATAAGGGTGTGGTTTAAGTGAAAGAGGCCTGGCTTTCCTTGGAAGCAGGGTGGACCAGTAGAGCCAGAAAGAGGCCCTGGGGAGAGGAGTAGCAAATAGTGGGTTAGCGATTAGCTATGGGGAGCCTTCCGTGCCAGATTTAGAGTTTTAGCCAGAGTGTAAGTGGTCTGAAATTAATGAAGCTGAGCCCTGGAAGAAGGTGACAGGTAGCAGCAAATGCCTGTAGGTGGAGCCCAGACTGATGTGAGGCATTTGGAAGAAAAAAAATGGACAGGCATGGTATGGAGAAAAAAGCAATATGCTAGCGGCTACCAATTACAGAGAGCTGCTATGTGCTAGATAGATCCTTACTTCATTTTGTCCCACAGTCCCCTCCCCCCAGCTGTGAAGTTGCTAGTATTGTCTGTTCTCAGTTTTTTGTTTTGGTTTTTGGAGACAGGATCTAATTGTGTAGTGCAAGCAAGTCTTGAACTTACTATGTAATCCAGGCTGGCCTCAAACTCCCTGCTGTCCTCCCGTCTCAGCCTCCCAGGTACTGGGATTACAGGCTTGCCTACCATGTATGTTGCTAGTATTAATGTGCAGATACTGAGGCTCAGAGAGACCAAGTAACTTACCCAAATCAACTGGCTGAGCTGAAAGTGGTCGAGAAATAGACATTTTGTTTTGTTTTGGCAGAATTGGGGATTGAACTCAGGCCCTTGCACTTGCCAGGCAATCGCTTATTCTACTGAGCCATCTCCCCAGCCTGAACCAGAATTAGAGACCAGGCAACTTGGTCACCCATAGCCTCTGCTCTTACTCATCCATCAGGGACCAACCCCCAAGGACCTATGTCCTCTGAGGAAATGTGGGTACAAGGCTCAGGGTTTATGCCCCTTCCCCATGCTAGGGATGGAACCAGGCTCTTACGCATGCTAGACACGCAATCTGCTGCTGAGTCAGACCTCTAGCTCCTTGGTGAAGGCTGTGGGAGAGGTTGACACCGCCACATATGCGAGGCTATGTCCAGGAACCTTCTGACCCATGAGGGCAGGATTCCAGTGAGTGATTTGGCAATTGTGCTCATGGAGGTCCTGGCAGGAGTTAGGGTACATGCTTGTATGAGCTTTGTGAGCAAACGCATTAAGGCTGCCTGTAGAATTTGTGATTTCACTAGGGTGGCACCCAAGCAAGGATTTAAAACACTTCCCTGAGCCAAGCATGGTGCACATGTCCATACTCTCAGCACTTTAGGAGGCTTAGGCAGAAAGATCAGTGTTCAGCCCTGTCTCAAAATGCAAAACGAAAAAAAATGGCTGAGGATGTAGCTCAGTTCAAAGGACCCAGGTTCAATCCCAGTACCTGAAAAATCAAACAAACAAAAACCCCTCTCCTGCTTGGTTCTAACGTGCAGCAGAGTTGAGGGCTCCAGGGCTATAGGTAGAAAGACTATCAAAGGAAGTCATCTTGAGGCCTGTCCACAGGTGGACCCAGGAAGGTGGGAGAATGGCCAAGAATGAGGCCATCTCAGAAGCGGAACAGCACTGGGGCAGAGGGTGACGAGGTGCATCATCAGGACTGGGTTGTCCTGTTGACCTTTGACTCTGCGCTGTAAACATTGGCAGAAGGGGCAGTAGGGTGTGGGGAAGCGCAGTATGAAGATGAGCAACAGGACAACAGATGGACTTTCAAAGCTTTGGGTAGGTAACTGAGTGGGTTACGAAGTCTGGGGAGACTAGACGCAGGCTTCTGAGACTCCAGCCATAGAAAGAAATGCCCACAGCTGCAGGAGGCATCCTGCCCAGCTACTGGTCACCTCACTGGAGGCCTATTCCTGACTGACAGAGATGGTTATGAAGGAAGCCCATGAACCATATTTATATAGGACGTCCTCAGTGTCCAGGACAGTTAAGAACTACTGGCTGGTAGGGTGGTGGCAGCCTTTGCTTCAGGAACAACACTCTCCCACCCATCCAGGTGGAGTTCTACTTCCTGTCCCAGTATGTGTCACCGGCTGACTCCCCATTCCGCCACATCTTTCTGGGCCATGGAGACCACACCCTGGGTGCCCTGCTGGATCATCTACGTTTGCTTCGCCCTGAAGCCTCCCAGGCCTCTGGGCTGCCACCTGACCTGAGCTTCCAGGAAGGTCGTTTCCGGCGCCAGCTGGCCCTGCTCACCTGGACACTGCAGGGTGCAGCCAATGCACTTAGTGGTGATGTCTGGAACATCGATAACAACTTCTGAGACCTGGGGCCCCTGGACCTACACACTGTGGTGCCCTTGGTGACAGTTCTTCCTCTCCCTTCTTGTGCAGTGCAGGGTGAAGGAGGTGATTCCATGCACCTCTTGTGACCCCTTACCCCCTGTGGTTGCTCCACAGGCCCAGGACAGCCAGCCACACACCTTGGGCCTGCAGTGTAGTTGAGCAAATCTGCCTTAATGTGACAGTCATGCTGTCCATTAAGCAGAGAGCAGCATCCCCTTGGGCAGCCTCTTGCCCTTAAGAACTGGATCTCTGGACCTAGAGCATACTTGAAGCCTTGCTGGGCCCTGGACCTGGCCAGCTCCATTATTGGGAGACAGGCCTTGGCACCACAGCCTCATGATGGCCAACAGGTGGTCTGCGGCACAAGGGACATGGGGTTGATGAGTCAATAAACCACCTGGTGACATCTGTTGCTCCTAGGCATCTTACACTTCGTCTTCACCCCCACCCTCACTCTTCATCCCACCCTTGAGAGCTGGGAAGTGTTGGGCAGATGGGATCAAAGAGGATGCATGTAGGGTGCTGTCTAGGAAACTCAGCTGATCTATTGCCTAAGGAAACTCCAGAGTCAGGCGTTGTGGCACATGCTGTCAGTAGTGCCAGTACTCTGGAAGGCTGAGATGGGAGGAGTGCAAGTGCAAGCAAGTGGGCAATTTAGTAATTTAGCAAGACCTTGTCTCTCTCTCTCTCTTTTTTTTGACAGAACCAGGGATTGAACTCAGGCCCTTGCACTTGCCAGGGAAGTGCTTATTCTACTGAGCTATCTCCCCTGCCCCAAAGACCTTGTCTCTAAATTAAAAAAAAAAAAAAATTTAAAGGACTAGGGATATAGCAGTTACCAGTACAAGGGAAAAAAATCCTAAGGAAATTGGCTAAGTGCATAATGAAGTCCATTTTCTTTTTCCTTTTTTTTTTTTTTTTTTTTTTTTTGGTACCAGAGATTGAACTCAAGACCTTGCACTTGTCAGGCAGGTACTTATGAATGTCCATTTTCTAAAGTGGATATGAGTGGGATCCCGGCTTTGGAACCAAGAAAAGCTACATAATTTGCAAGCCCTGGTGCAGCCTGGAAATTCAGGGTCTTTGTTTAATAAGCAGGAATAAGTCAAGTGCAGTAGCAAAAGGATCACCAGGAGTTTAAGGCCAGCCCTCTCTGGTCTTGTGTCCAAGTCACTGCTGGGCAAGGAGAGTGCAGTTTATCCCTTTTGGGGGCAGTGGAGCAGCTGGGAGCCCCAGCACATGCTCCATTGCCCCTGCAGACTTCACTTTCCAAAACAAATTTAGAGATCAGATTATTAAGATTTTCCAGATGGCAGCTGTACAACATTAAAGCCCAAACATGGGACCCCTTCTAGCATGTGCCTGCATGAGACTGCAGTAGTTATGTGCCATTAGATCAGTCCTGTTGGGGGTTGGCTCTCTGGGGTCCATTTTGGCTATTTTTGTCCAATGAAGATGGGCAACTGGAAGGCTGGGCTACAGGAGGGCAGAGAAATAAAAATGTTCCTGGCTTCAGGAAGTGGCCATCCTTGCAGTTGCTCCTGAGCTGTGGCATAAATCCTAGGGGCCAGCCAGGCAGGACAGGATATACCTGTAATCCCAGCACTTTGGGAGGTTGAGGCAGGAAGATCATAAATTCAAGGTCAGAATGGGCAATTTAGAAAGACCTTGTGTCAAAATTTTATACAATAAAAAGGGGTGGGGACAGGGCTGGCGAGATAGCTCAGGCAAGTGCGGGGACCAGAATTCGATCCCTGACACCACATTCCTTGATGAGCTGGCCGTGGAGACAGCATGGTGGTGCACACCTGTAACCTTAGCACTGGGGAGGCTGCAAACAGGAGATCACTACACGTCTGAGCTGTGCAGTGTACCAAATACATTTTTAAAAAGAGGGGGTGGATGGGTGGAGAGTAAGCTCAGTGTGAAAGGCTGCTAAAAACCAAAAAAATCCTTGGGCCATCTGCTTGGTCCTCTCATCTTCAGACTGGCCGGAGAGGCCTCACTCTGTCCACTGGGCACTGGGAAATAAAGGCCTCCTCGTCTAAGACTTGGGATGTTCCAACCCCTTGGTTTCAGGATGAAATGTGCCCATTTTTAATTCCCCAGGCTGACCAGGTGTGTTCACAGACCCTGGGCCTAACAGTCTCAGAAACCCTCAAATGCTTGTACGCTCGGCTTCTGGTCTAGAGCAAATCTCCTGAACCGGCTTCATGGCCCTTGTTCTCCTTGTGCATCTGCTCCCTGTAGGAGACAGTCACAGTCTTGACAAAGATGTACACATCCCGTCCTGAATGTTACTCAGCGTAGGAGAATGGCCTTTCAGGTAAGGAGATTCAGGTAAGGATCTCACAGTGAGGAGTGTTAGCTGGGTTTGCTAGCCAGAAGGATGACAAGTTTGAGCCCAGCCTGGGGAACTTACTGACTTTAAGGAGACCTTATGTCAAAATATAAAATAAGAAAGGCCTGGGAATGCAAAGCCTGTAGTTCAACACCCATGACCACAAAGAGATGAGAAATGTTATAGGCTGAACTGAATTGTGTGTCTCTTCCCAATTCCTATGCTGAGACTTAAACTTCCAGTGCCTCTATTTGGATATAGAGCCTGTAAAGAAGTGACTAAATTAAATAAAACCCTAATATTAAAAGCGGGATCTAGCCAGGCATGGTGGCACACACCTGTAATCCCAGCACTTGGGAGCCTGACGCAGGAGGACTGATGAGAGTTTGAGGCCAGCTGGGCTACAAAGTGAGCTCAAGACCAGCCTGAACTACATGGTGAGACCTGTTTCTAAATAAATAAATAATAAAGCAGGATCTATCCAATTGGACTGGCGTCTCCTTAAGAAGAAATCTGAACACAGACACCAAGGATTGTGCACACAGAGGAAAGAACACATAGGACATAGAAAAAAGGCAGCCATGTGCCAGCCAAGGAGCTCAGCCACACAGGAAATCAACCCTGCTGACCTCTTGGTCTGAGCTTCTGATGCCCAGAATTGTGAGAAAAGAAATCCCTATTATTTGGTTTGGGAAGGGTTGTTTGTTTTGTTTTGCTTGCCGTGCTGGGAATCAGGCCCAGGCCTAGCACAGATGCGTTCTACCATTCTACCCCCAGCCCTTGGCTTATGCTGTTCTGTTCAGGCAGACCCAGCACATTCAGACAGGCAAGTATCCCACACTAGTGTGGGGATATGATATCAAGCTGCCTCATAGAAAGAGACAAGAACACAACGGCTGAAGCAGAGAGTCAAGAGAAAAAAAGAGAATTGAAAATGTCTCCTCCTGGTATTATGGTTTATATTGAGATGCCCCCCCAAGGCTCATGTGCTCTTAGGTGGGGTGGAGGAGGGACTGGCTCATGGGTGTGCAACTCTCACCCCTGGATTGACAGTGGCGTGTGAAGTTCGAAGGTTGTGGCCTGGATGTACAGAATCCCTTTTCTCCTTCTATGCCTGCTGCTTCCTGACTGCTCTACCTTGAGCTCTTTCTCCCCTGTGATGGCCCTCTGTCCTGCCACCTGCCTGGGAGCCAGCTGACTAGACTGAAACGTCTTCTTGGACCGGGGAGATAGCTCAGTAGAATACGTGCTTACCTGGCAAGCACAAGGTACTAAGTTCAATCCCGGTACGAGACACACACACACACACACACACAGACTATAAACCTCTCCTTAACTTGTGGGTACTTTGTCTCAGCAATAGAAAGGACCTAAGACAGTTGGCATTGAGATGAAGAAAGAAGCTGTGGATGTCACTCAGTGGCTTGCCTAGCATGCCTGAGACCCACAGTTGCATTCCCAATGCCAGGGGTCAGGAGGAACAGAAGGTCACAAGCCAAGGGACACAGATGACCTCTACAAGCTGGAAAAGTCAAAGAAATAGACTCCCATATTGTATCCCTGGGAACACCCCTCCAAAACCTTGATCTTAGCTTCAGAGTATCCATTTTGGATTTCAGACCCCTAGAATTGTAAGAGAAATTGTGGTGGTTTTTTTTGGGGGGGGGTATCAAGGATCAAACTCAAGACTTTGCACTTGCCTGGCAGGTGCTTATGCCACTCAGCTATCTCTCTGGCTCTCATTTTGTTTTGATTTTGGTGCTAGGCATTGAACTCAAGGACTTGCACATGCTAAAAATTCCCTATCCCACTGAGCTATTTCTCTAGCCCCAATTTGTTTTAAGCCCCAAATTTTTCATAACTCATTACAGTAACATAGGAAACATACTCCTGCTTCTACTGCTACAAGCTCAGTGATGTTTTCTAAAAACACTACTTAAAAGATAGTGTGTAGGGGCCAGGGAGATAGTTTAGTAGAATAAGTGCTTGGCTGGCAAGTGCAAGATACTGAGTTCAATCCCCAGTACTGCAAAAAAAAAAAAAAAAAAAAAGTGTGTAGCTGGGCATGATGGTGCACATCTATAATCCCAAGAGTTGGGAGGCTGAAACAGGAAGATGGCAAGTTCAAGCTCAGCCTGGGCAATGTAGTGAATTAGTGGTAATCATCTGCTCTCATAAGCTGGTGACAGGGGCTTGCTGAGAATGGCAGGAGCTTTCTTCCTCGACTCCTGGGTACACTGTGAACCCATCCTTGCATACTATAGGGCCACAGCACCATTGGGGATGGGAAGGACACAACTCCCAGAGCAGGGGGAAGGATCCCATGGCCCAGAGCAAAGCTGAAACAACTGATAACCTGCCAGTGGTGTAACGGACTAACATTATCTTGCTGATTCTTCATCCCCAACCAACAATCTACCTAGTGTTGCTGGCTCCTCCTCTCCCTCCTTTCCTCTCCCCCGTATTTGGAGGAGGGCAGGTGGGTTGGGCAGGTGGGCTCCTTAGCAGTGGCCTTCCCTCCTGTTCTGCCTTTTGAGGTTTCTGGTCATTTCCTGTACCTTAGTCTCTCTCATCCAGCCAGTGTGAGGTCACCTCAGGCAATGCCACTTCCCCTACTCCAAGCAAGGTTCTCCGTGTTTCTGATCCACTGGAGCTGAAGTCTCAAAGGAGGGAGAAAATGAAAACTTAGGAGCCAGGGAGATAGCTCAGATTAAGCGCTTGCCTGGCAAGTGCAAGGGCCTGAGTTCAATCCCCAGTTCCAGAAAAAAAAAAAGAAAGAAAACATATTAAGGGTAATAAAGGCAGAAAAGGATTCTGGGGATTCTAAGCATGTGGGTTTTCCTGGCAAGGGGCCCTGCTGTTTCCAGTGGAATTAGGGGAGATTTCTGTTTCTTTTCAGTCAGGCACACTTGGCTGAGGACAGGATTTCTCCCCCCAGTGGTCCTCCCTGAGGACCTCACACATGCTAAGTAAGTGCGCTAGCACTGAGCTGAAAGGGGATCTTAAGAATCAGCTTGCCTGGGGTGCAGTTTAGTGGTAGCACACACACTTAGCATCTGCAGTTCCCTTAGGTTTTATTTTATTGCACCAGGAATCAAACTTAGGACTTTGTTGGATAACTCACTATACTATTGTGGACTGCTGGACTGTGTTGTTTTGCTGAATTCACACACCTATAGTATTTAGATGCAAATGGAATACCCATCTCTGACAGGACTAAACAAAAAAAGGGGATACAAAGGAAGGACCATTTTGTATTTATATATACAGAATAGTCAGGATATATAGCTACTCTCGCTTAATTCAATGAGTAGAAACATTTATACTAATAGTGTTTGGACAGAATATCCTGTCTGCTTCTTGGACTATGGATAACCACTAAGAAGATAACAATGTACAATGTATTTATTAATTATTCAAACTGTCCTCTTAATCAGTTTTGAAACTGTCTCATTGCTATTTGTTTCTCAATAAAATAAAATTTAAAAAAATTTTTTTTAAATTGAGTAGGGCTTTGTGTTTGCCAGGCAGGCACTGTGCCACTGAGCTATCTCTCTAGCCCTCCCTTAGGTTTATCCACAGAAATACACACACACACATACAACTTGCTTAACACTCTTGTTTTAGAGACCAAAACTGAGAAACTATACAACCCACTCAAGGTCAACAGTGTTTGGGATGCAGCATTAGAACTAACCTAGATTTGAATGCTCACTAGATCCTGTTGCTGATCCAAGTATCTGGGTCCCCCGAGAACGGCAGCAGGAAGAACCAAAGCCTGTCTAGATACCATGTAAGAAGTGGGAAGCTAGGCGCAAGTGCCCTACATTGTTCACGTTAATTTTAAAAATTTATTTTATTCAAATTGGAAAATGAATACAAATCCCTGGGTATTTTGTGGAGGGGACATCAAGGGTTGGGTGGGAAGGAAGAGAAGACAGGTGAGGCAAGCTTAGGAACATCACAGTGGCTGCCTCAGGTCCCTGCCTGGAAGGAGAGGCTGGTGTGAGGTTGAGTAGGGCACTCAGGGCCGAAGGAACACCATGGTGAGCAGGCCTGGAGGTGGAGAAGGAAACAGCCAGTTGGCCTACATAGCCCTCATGGATCCCGCGCTCTTTTCTCTGGATGTGGGTCTGGATCCCCAAGCCACTACTGCACTCACCTAACACATAAGCTGCCACCAACTTTTGTCCCAGGGAAACATGCAGGACCTGTGGCAGCTGGCTACCAGGTGTGTCTTGGAGTGGAAGCAGCAGGAAGGCCACAGAGATGATGCCGGTCAGCAAGAAGAGGATGAAGGAGCTGGTGGCCAGCTGTTGACGAGGATCTGGAAACAAGGCTCCTTAGCAGTGGCCTTCCCTCCTGTCCGGCCAGGAAGTGGACACGGACAATGTCTTTACATTTTATCACTCGCCAGAGACCACACTGTGAGTGTCCTCTCCTCCCTGGAGCCTCTGTCCCCAGAGACACAAGAAACCCTCTGTCTTCTGGTCTCTCTCCACATTCAGCAGTCATTACTATCTTCTGTGTATGCATACGGCATGTAGGGACCTCTCTCTCCCACCCTCACCACAGTACAGAACTCAGTATTGCATAGTTGCTCAGGATAGGTCTATCTGTGTCTCTTTGTTTCTCTTCCCTTCTCTCTTCCTTTCCCTCTGTCTGTGTCTCTCCTGGGTGAGGGGTTGGCACAGAACTGAAAGTAGCACCTTCCCACTGAGCTACATCCCCGGACCTTTTTCATTTGACCAAGGGTCTAAGTTACCCAGGCTCAACTCAAACTAGCAGTTTTCCTGCCTCAGCCTGCTAGGGTGTAGGTGTGTACCACTACACCCAGCTGTCAGCATAGGTTTCTTTTTTTTTTTTTTTGTCTTTTTGAGACAGGGTCTCACTATGCAGTTCAGGCTGGCCTTAAGCTCACTTTGTAGCTCAGGCTGGTCTCAACTCACAACAATTCTCCTGCCCCAGCCTCCCAAGTGCTGGGATTACAGGCCTGCGCCACCATGCCCGGCTTCAGCATAGGTTTCTTATTGAACTGAACTAAGCTAACACCTGATAGAAGTACTTCAGTTAGAGCTAAGTGAGTATAAGCCAGAAACCAGGAAAATGATAGACTTATTTCTTTACCTGATATAAATTTCAATTAGGAATGTTTCCACCAAAAGGCAAAAACATAAACCAGAAGACTTTTTCTTTTCTTTTTTTTTTGCGGAACTGGGGATTGAACTTAGGCTCTTGCACTTGCCAGGCAAGTGCTTATTCTAGTGAGCTATCTCCCCGGCCCCCAGAAGACTTTTTCAAACCTACTTTAGTTCATCTCTAGGTTAAGGCTGTTTCCTCCCTCCACACTGCCCAACTTACTCTCCTGGAAGTGTCTGGCCAGGGGTGGTGTTGTCCAGGCGGGACGTCCTGCCTGGGGTGCTGGCTCAGGCTGTCCCTGAAGCTCAAGGGGGTATGCTGGGGCCCGCAGAACTGAGGTGATGTCCTTGCGCCCCACCACTCGGCCCTCAGCGCCCTCCTCAGACAGTTCAATGCGGAAGCGGTCCTGGACATCATAATGGCTGGGAATGGGGGCCACATGGCGAATCACACTGGATCCAAAATAAAGACAGGATCGTTGTTACGGAGTTGCATCATGTCCCCAGAAGGCCCCCCTCCAAGGGTTCTCTAAGGGATGCTGACAGGATAGGGAAAGCACCTTAAAGAGGACAAGTTCTCAGGCCTAAGACAACAGGTGCTAGCGGCCCTAGACTTCCTTCAGTTTCCCCACCTTCCAACTCACATGTCAATGCAGGACTGAGGTCTTACATATCCTTCTGCGTCAAACACCGTGTATTTGGCAGGTGCTGTGCACAGAACTGTGGAGAAAAAGAACCACAGAAGAGCTCCTAGGCAAGTCTTCCCCATGGTGGGACAGAAGGGTTCTCTATCTCCAATCCCCAACCCCAAGGCTGGACATTTTTTTTTTTTTTTTTTTTTTTTTGCGGTACCGGGGATTGAACTTTGGACCCTGCTCTTGCCAGGGAAGCGTTTATTCTACTGAGCTATCTCCCTGGCCCAGGACACGATTCTTTTGGTCGCCAAGATTTTTCATCTGGTCCTACTCAACAGTACCTCTAGCCCACACAGCCCCCCAGGGTTCTGCAACCAGCCCCCAGATCCCCAGCAGGCACCCATCCCTTCACCTCGGAAGCGAAGTGCAGTTCCCGTGGGGTTATAGAGTGTCAGCAGCTGCCGGGGGCCGCTCCTTTGGTCCGCCCTGAATACTAGATCCGGGGGAAAGACAAGGACCGGGACGACGGGTCCTGAGGGAGGAGGGGCGCCCCGGGGTCCCCGCCCAGAGACCCCTGGACCCACCAGCTCCAGGTCCTGGGGCGCCCCACGGCGCATGCAGGCTCTGGGCTGTCGGACATCCGAGGGAAGAGCTCAGGGGACAAGGCTTGGAGCCTAGAGCTGGGGGCGAAGGGGCGAAAGCGGACAAGATGTAGGGATCAGACTGGTGCCGCCGAGGCCTCAAAACCCCTCCATAAACAGCTTATTTATACCCAGGACCCAAAACCCTCCGATTTCCAACTCGGCCCAAATCCCAGCAGACCCCGCCCCCAAGCTTCACCTCCTCAGCCACGCCCATCTCGTTAAACTCTGCCCCTCGTGGCTCCCAATCAGGGGTTTCTCAACCCGGGGCTGAGAGCTCCCTAAGCGCCTCCCCCCTCAAGGCGTCTCCTCCCCATCTTTCCGGCCAGAGTCTGCCCTGCAGCGGCCTCCTCTGGAGCAATCCTTCGTGTTTCCTGTGCCCTAATCCCTCCAGGACCTTGTCGGGCTCGGCCCGCTCGTGCTATGGTGACCACCTTTGCGATCAAAGTACCTGCCAGTCAACCTGTGACCAGACTAAGGGTGCCATCTTCCCGAGAGTCCTTTTTTCACTTCCGCCGTACGGACTCTCTCATTGGTCAGAACGCTCCCGTTCCCGCCTTAAACTTACTCTGATTGGTCTCTGAAAGACCAAGCCAAAGTCTCTCTCTCCTAGCACCGATGATTGGCTTGATCTTAGTGATGTAAGAAGTTTAGGGGCGTCTCAGGCTCAAATTCAAGCCGCGAAGTAACTGGGACAGGTGGGGCTGGGATGAGATAGGGGCTTTGTTACTTCCTCCCTCCTGTGAAACCGCCCAAATCGCTGGATGCCAGTTCTAGGCTCTGATCCTATTTCTGCCCCTCCTGGACCGGCCTGGGAAATTATTCACATACCCACGGGAATTTAAGGCTCACCTAACCCTGCTGTTCACGCCCGTCTCATTGAATCATCTCCAGATCAGGAACCAGCCTCAGAAAGGTGAAGACTTTCACCATAGGCCACACAATTACGACCCTCCCTGAGCACCTTATTTATATAGACTCTCCTTTGTCCTCTTAATCATGCTTTTGCATTCCGTGTACTATTTATAATGTTAGTTGATGTTATATTTTACCTCTTCTGAAATAGAAAATAGTATCTACAAGAACATTTTGTTTTGTGGTGATGGTGGTCTTTTGTGGTACTAGAGATTTTACCATATAGTAAAAGCTCAAGGAATGAATGAATAAACTTCCTGGATGGGCCCATAAATCACAGAAATAGAAATAAGACCCCTTCCGCAGGTAAGAAACTTTTATTTGGATAAGAAAAGGGACCCACTGGACTGGGTCTCAGGCCTCGGACTGCACAGCCCTTACAGGTTGGGAGAGGCATTTCCTTTTGCTTAGGTTGGTGAGAACCTGGTCCTGGTTGGGCCGGTGGACAACCACAAAGCTCTCTGGAGGAAGGATGGGACCTCTTTTCTCATCCATCTGGCCCATTATCAGATAATTGATTCCTACGGGAAGTGAGAAGGAGAAAAAGAGGGGGAGTTAAGAGCTCACATTACTGAGACATTGCCAAAATACTGGGGGAAGGGACACACTGGGAAACAAACCAAGGGCCTTCACACTGAGCACCATCCCCTGGCCCTTCCCATTTTTTAAATTTTGAAACAGGGTGTCACTAAGTCACAATGTTTCCCAGGCTGGAGTCCAGTTAGCAATCCTCCTACCTCATCCTCCCAGAGGATTACAGGTGCATGCCAGTGACACCCATTTTCTCATTCAGAGTTTATGCCTCTATTAGTTTAGTGTTGCTAAATGTCTCCTCCTGATTTCTTTTCTTTCTTTGTTACCTTTTTTCATGGGTGGGTACTGCCTGCAGGGCACATAAAATTTCAGGGAAGTGTCAGTGGGTGGAGAGGGCAGGTCCAGTCCTCCATTTTTGTAAACACCAATGAGACTGACAGTGACAGTGAGGCCCTCGCCTGGGCCCCGAACCATGGACTTCACTGTTGCTGTCACCACTGTGGGAAAATGGGGGTGAGCAGTGAGGAGACAGGAAGCCAGGGCAGGAGGAACACTAGAAAGGAGACAGGGTAAAGGAGCTGGAAGGGGAAGCCATAGGGAGGGGCTTCTCACCCAGATCACTGGCACAGAAGTTGCTCTGCATGGTGCCTGTTCTTCGATACTGCTTTGGGCAGGTGACAGTGGGGGCATCTGGGAGAGAGGGAGGCTGTTTGTGGAGGGAACCTACACAGCAGATGAGGACCACTTTCTTTATAACTCTTTCAGAGTGTTATCCCCAGCTTTGGTTCCCAGCACCCAGTACCAGCCATCACAGTGAACGTAGAATGAATGAATGAATGGGTAATTCAATGGATGAAACCAGTAAAGGCTCCAGAACAACTCCCTTCAGACCCAGCTCCCTACTTCCCGGTTCCCAGACTCACTGGTATGCACTGGAATCCCCTGGGCCTCAGGCGAAGCTTCTGACTTTTCCGAAAGTTGGACTTTGGGCTTGGCAGGTAGCTTGACTTTGGGTCCAACTACCGGCTTAGAGCTGGGGCTGAGAGTGGGGGGATCGGGATGGGCCTCCCCTCCTGGGCTCGGAGCCGGCCTTAGGTCAGCAGTGTCCCGCGGCACAATCTTGTAGGAGGCTGAGAAGCCGTCTGCAGTGACACTGAGATCCGAGACAAACTGGACCAGGAGCTCATTGCCCTCTGAGGAGATGGGGCTGTGGGGCATCGCAGGAGGTGTTAGGGTGGCACACACCTGCTGGAAGGCTCCCAGTGTGTGGCCCTTCGCTCTCTTGATCTTCTGGATTCTCGACCTCAGAACCCCACTTGCCTGTCCTCTAACTTCCAAATCGTCAGATCCCAGGCCCACCTGCCTTGCCTCTGCTTGCCTCCTACTTGTAGGGCCCAGATCCAGCCCCTCAGCCCCTCAAATCCCTGAGTGACACCCAGCTTTTCCTGCCCCTCACCCGGGAGCGGTGTCACCACAGAATTTTCCCAGCCTCTTGGAGTCATCGCTCATTGCTCCGTTGAACACGCTGACCGAGTCGTACCGGCAGTAAGTGTCTGGCTCCAGGTCGAACTTCCCAAAGGTCAGCAAGATCACCTGGCAGCGGCCCAGGCGGAGGCTGCTCGGAGGACCTGCACCCGGCACCTTTTGCCTCCCCCACCCTCATTGATGCCTTCTCACCGAGGGCGGAAGGGTCATGCATCCCCATGGGGCTGGCTGGGTAAGATCCCAGTTCACTCTCAAGGAACAAACCCCTCCCACTTCCACCCCGCAGCGCCACAGTTTTGGAGCACCGTGTACCTCGCTTTCCTAAGACTTCACAGTTGTGATTTTACAGTTTTAGTCTGCATGCAAGCAGGGTCTGAGCCTTATTTTTGGTCCACACAAGCTCTGGGCTTGGGACACAGAAGAAGCTCAATAAATCCTTGCTGGCTAGGTGCAGAAGGGGGTTGCCTGGGTCCCCACGGGCAGTCAGGGCTCAGGGTCGGTACCTGGCTTGGGGGCGCGATGATATGCCAGTTACAGTTGATGCCTGGGGGGTAGTCAGACTCTGGCCAGTTGGGTGTGGTGAGGGTTCCCTGTGCCTTCTCCAGCCGCCCCCCACAAAACTGGTGCTCTGGGGAGGGGAGACATGGGGAGGGATAGGGGTAGTGGAGACCCTCAGTAAGCTGAAAAAGCATTCTGGCTCGGAGCTGGGCAGGCTGCTCAGCTAGGCTGTCTGGGTCCCTTTATGAGGGGACTAGGCATGAGCAGGAGAGTTGGGGAGTTAGCAGAGAGGGGGCCAAGAGGAGAGGGTGGGACTCAGAGCTGCAGCCAGGCTCAGTGGAAGGGAAGGGGGACTGGCTGGATGCTCCCCTTTTTGCCCCTCCCGACCCAAGCCTCTTCCCCTGGGAGATCCCATCTCCCCAGCCTGGCAGAAGAGTTCCCTCTGTGAGGGTGCACTTGACTTGGCCCCTTCGGGGAGTTCCCCGGCTGAAACATTTCCAGAGAGATATCTGCTACCAGGAGAGGGCGATGGGACCGCAATCGGGAGCCCAGGGCTGGGTGCAGGGGCTCCCGGTAAGGGAACCTAGCCCCCCAGCCCTGGGGTGCCTCCCTCGCGCCCGTCGGAGGGAGCCCGATTGCGGACGGGGCCGGGCAGTTACTCACCGTCCCAGTAACCCCAGGCCGCCCATTCCACCCGCGGGTCCATGACCCATTTCCGCCTCGCGCCTGGGGGGGGGCCTGGAAGAGGGGTGGGTGGGAGCAGGAGGGGGGAGAGACCAGGAGGAGGGACTGAAGGGACGGTTAGTGAGGAGAAAGGGTGAGGGAGTATTGGTGGCCCTAGGCTCTTGGGACTAGGTCGTCTGGGGGTTGAGGTTAGGGCCAGGGTCTGGGGCTTGCATGGGTTGGGACAAGGAAGGGGTAAAATGGAAGTGAAGGAGGCTCACCGTTGCCTAAGGTGGCCCTCCCGCTGTACCAGAGCAGGAAGCCTCTTCCTCCTGTTCCCTCATCCGCTGTCATCTTCAGTGTCACCTGATTGCCTGGGGCAACCAGAGGTGCTGGCCGAAAGGTGCCACAGAAGCGTCCAAGCCGCTTCCCTGAGGTTCCAGACCCAGCAAAGACCTCCAGAGCATCATAACGACAGGCAGGGTGCAGCTCCAGGTCAAAGACTCGGAAGGAGAGGGACACAGTCTGCCCCTCTGGGACCTGACATTGGGGACATTAGGCATGAGACCCACCGTGTCAGGCTGCACAGAACCCAGGCAGAGGTCTCCCCCTCCCAGAGTATTTCCCACAGCAGTGGCTAGGGCTGGAAAGGAACCTACAGCTGGCTGCGAGCAGAGGCCCTGGGCTCTGCAGCTGTGGTCTCTGGAGAGAGAAGGGAAGACAGGAAGGAAGTTGGGAGTGGTGGTGGGAAATCAGGATTTGAGTGATGGATTAAGAAGTAAACTGTGGGGCACTTGTCATGTTGGGGATTGTTTCCCTAGGTGACTGGAGGGGCCAGAGCTCAGAAGATGGTTGGGGCAGCCAGGGGCATCATTGTCTGTTTTTTGCTTGAGAGACTTTGATAAGGGGACAGTTGACCAGTAGGATCTTCTCACCGTTATGGTCCAGATGCACTCCTTATTGGGAGGGTAGAGGTTGGGGAAACCCTCACTTGCCACGTAACCTGACTCCCCCGTCACATCCCCGCCACACAGGAATACAGGTCTGGAGAACAGAAGGGGCTGTGAGCGGTGGGGAGCTAGGATGGGAGGCCAGGGTGATGAAGGCCAGAGGGATTTGGGAGAGCCTGGGCCAACTGGGCTGGGGTTGGAGTAGGGGGAAGGAAAAGGGGACCATCAACTGGACCCCCAATCCCCAGAAGCCCCACCTCCACCCCAACAGGAATTCCGGGAATCCTCCTGGGGGGCCCCCCCTTGCTCTCTCCTCCTCCTTACTGCCTGGCAGTCTGGAACAGGAGCTGCTTAACTACTTCCAGATGTGAACAAGCCACGAGGCCCCCAGGGGGGGGGGAGGCGGGGATGAGAGGAGCAGTGCAGATGGCCCTCCCACTGGGCCTGGAGACCAGGCTCCTGCACCCCCACCTTTGCCCGGCTCCTGTTCTGACTCCCAAGGCTCCTCTAGCTGCAAACATTCCCCCCCTCCCCTTCCTTTCTGGAAGCCAGATGTCAACTACCCGGCAAGTTCAGGGTCTTGGCTCAACTTTCAAGCTCCATGGGGGGCCGCAGGTCTGGGTGGAGGGGGACGCTTAGGAGAGCTGAGGGATGAAGGGTGAATGAGAGTAGCGGTGACCTGCAGATCAGGGCCTTAGAGAGGGTGGGGGTGGGGCACGACTTGGGTGCCAGAGAAGAGTGGGAGATCTATGGGGTGGGTGTTCCCAAAGTCCACATACCCACAGGCATAGACTCCAGGAGCCAGAGTTTGGGAGCTCCCTGGAGTCATCTGAAGATGCCGGGACCTACCTGGTGTAGTTGGGTGTCTGGCCCTGGGCAAGAGGCAGCAGGGCCCAGGCTGTGAGGAGGGGCCCCAGGAGGGAGGCCGGGGCAGCAGGCAGCATGTCGAGGGCACTGTGCTGCGGTCCTCAGCCCAGAGGCAGCAACTAAGTTCAGCAGCAGCAGCAGCAGCAGCAGTGGCGGCAGGATAATCAGTGCCAGATGAGACAGCCTGGGGCGTGTGGGCGTGGGGACCGGCCTGTGGGGCGGGCGGTGGGGAGGCGGGACAGGGAGACAGCTGGGACCGTGGTGAGCCCAGGGGCCTCTCTAGGTCTAGGACTCACGATATTGACCAAAGGAGAGGAGGGGCAGTGAGGGGCAGAGGAGCACCCTTCAGCGGCCAGATCCTGGAGCGCCACTCTTCTGTGCCTGAGCACCTTGTGCACAGAGCTCTGCTCCTTCCTGAGCGTCCAGCCCCTGCTTCCTCCGCGCCCAGCAGATGCCCTTCCTAAAAGCCCCCACTCATTCACCTCTCGGCCACGCAGCTGCACATTTCTACTGCCTCACCTCTATCTGCCACCCCTCGGGGGATTCACTGTAGGGATTGAACACAGGACAGGACCTGTGCACTGAGCTGTATCTTCAGCACTTTAAGATTTTTTTTATTTTTGGAAATGGCTGAGTTGTCCAGCCTTAGCTCAAAACTTTCAGTGATCCTGCCACAGCCTTGCAGAGCATGAGATGGCATGAGGCCACCACCCATGGCCAGGGAGGAATTCTGCTTACCCATTTTTTCTTCCAAATATCTGAAGGTACAAGAGACCAGCATGGAGACGTGAGTGTGCCTCTACTGAGGACAAGAGGAAGGAACAGAAAGTAAGGGAGAAGGCAGGGGAGATAGCTCAGCAGCCTAAGCGCCCACCTGGCAAGCGTGAGGTCCTGAGTTTGATCCCAAGTAACCCCCCACAAAAAAAAAGTAAGGGAGAGAAAGCACACAGGAGCCCACAAGGGTGTGGACTGCACTGGGATGAGGGGAATGGGGGATGAGGGAGATGGGGGGATTAGGAGGATAAGGTGAAGTCAGGAGGTGTGAGCCCCTCCACCACCCTGGTCAGGATGGGGTTGACTGATGGACGACCTAAACCCAGGAGCCAAGCAGTGTTTTTGGAGTTGTCCCCAAAGGCAGGACCAGGACTTAGAAGTTCAAAAGGACCAGCTGAGGATGTAGGAAGAGGAAGGGAAGCTGGAAGACCCAGGTGCCACAACAGCTGCCACCCACAGAATTCCATCTCTCAGCTGCCAGGCCAGGAACTAGGCACCCCATCCCCTGCTGTGTACCCCAGGCTCCAGGGTTCCAAACTGAGCCTCATTTCAACCTTTTATTATTTATCCATCAAACATCTTGTCCATGATATCAGGTTGGGGGCTCTACCTGGGTAGCCCCTGAATATTTTTTAAATGCATTCATTCTTTTATGTTACCCTTCTAGGCCTGGCTGTTCCCCTCCCCCTGTGACCCCTCCCCGTGTGCATACAGTGTCCACTGCCACCCCTGACCCAGGGCCACTGTCCCACCAGGAGTGAGGCCAGGCATCAGCTCTCAGGTGTTGAGGGGCCTGGGCCAATCCCCCCGGCAGCCCTCTGCAGCATGTTCAGGGCCTGCCAAAAGAAATCTTTCTGTGCTGCCAGTAAGGGCATCCTGCCCACTGTCTCCTTCATCTTCTCCAAACGGTCCTGCAAGGTGGGGCAACTGTGGATCTGGCTGAGATACTCCTTGCAGGCCCAGGCTAACCTCCCAGGATCCTGGGGGGATCCGGCCCCCAGATTGGGCCCTAGGCTGTCCACTGCCCAGGTGGCTGGCAGGTTCCGGTAGGTGGAGCGGCGCTCAATGTCGTGGCTGGACAGTATGTAGAGGCACTCTTTAGTGGAGCAGAGGGAGCAGGCACACAGAGGGACCTTGGAGGAGAGAAGGGTGTGCGTTGGTTCACACTGCAGGGGCTCCCAGGAAGCTGACTAATCTGGCTGGTGCCTTGCTGCTCTTTGCAGCCCTGAGCCAGCAAGTGAGCTGTAGTTGGCTTCACACAGGGCCTGTACAGGGTCACACAAGGCCACAAGGCCACAGGGTCTGCTGAGGGACAGAACACGTGGCAGGGAGGGGAGCTGGGGTGGTGCAGGGAATGGGCCCCTGGGTCCTTGCAGGACAGTCCAGTGGGCTCCCTGCTCTACTGCTCTGCCCTTCCGGGGGGATCCCACTTGAGCTGCCCCTGCTCTGACCTTGACGTGAAGCTTGACAAAGGAGGCGCTCCCCTTAGGCCAGCCTGGGAGGCGTCCGCCGGCCCCACAGCCACAGCCCAGCAGCTCCTTGCTGAAGTCTGAGTCCTGGATCAGCACCAGGGAATGGTTGAGGCCACACCACAGGGCAATGGGGCCCTGCAGATAAGGTACCTGAGGATACAGGATCCTTGAGTGGGGAACACCAGGTGCTGGGCCGGCTCGTGGAAGAACATTGTCTTAGGAGGGAAGGAGTAGGGAGGGAAGGAGAGGGGGCCCCCGTGCAGAGCAGCACCCGTCTCTGTGCAGCCCCCAGCAGTCTGGCACATGGTACCTTGGTGGGTAACTCATCCTGCTCCCCAGAAAAGAAGCCCTTGTTCTCAGCGCACACTCTATGCCATCACCTCCAGCCTCACTCAGGGTTAAGCCTTCCTCTTCCCAGGGGCTGAGGAAACACTGCCCCACTCCTCAAGGAATAACTCCCTTTTTTTTTTTTTTTTTTTGTCTTTTTTGAGACAGGGTCTCACTGTGCAGTTCAGGCTGGCCTTAAGCTCACTTTGTAGCTCAGGCTGGTCTCGAACTCACAACAATTCTCCTGCCTCAGCCTCCCTAGTGCTGGGATTACAGGCATGCGCCACCACGCCCGGGTCAATAACTCCCTTTTCATTCTCTAGCATTTTCAGTGTGTCTGTTATTATTTTCTAGCAGACACCTTATTTTGAAAAAAACAAACAACAACAAAAAAACTATTCCCTGTTGCTTCTTGTCTCTGTCTCTGTCCCTCTGTAGCCCAGGCTGGCCTACAACTCATGGTGATCGACCTGCGTCAGCCTCAAGTGCTGGGGTTACAATGTGCCCCACCTCATCCAACTCCTACCTCTGTCTTTAAGGTAGCAGAATTGGCTACCTGAGCAGTCTGAGGCTGACCTTATTCTTGTTCCTTACAGTGTTTTCTGAACCTCCTTGTCCCCGCCACAGTACATTTTGTCTCTCCAAGACACTTAGTTTCTCAGCTGCTAAAACCTGAGACCTCTTCCTACACTCATTCTCCTGTTACCATTTTAATTTCAAAGATACAGATCTTATCTATAGTTGATTAAAAAAATGACAAAAAACGGATAAGTAAAAATTTAAAAAGAAATCCCACCATGAACAATTAACATTTTTCTGCATATTCTTCATTGTTGAATAAACAAATACACATAGGTTATATATTTTTAAACAAAGAGATTGTAAGGTTGGGCCTTGTTGGGGCTGGGGAGATAGCTCAGTGGCTTAAGCACCTTGCTTGGCAAGTGCAAAAGGTCCTGAGTTCTATCCCTGGTACCAAAAAAAAAGGTTGGGTCTTGTGGTACATGTCTGTGGTCCCAGCACTTGGGAGGCTGAGGCAGGAGGATCACTACAAATTTGAGGCCAGCCTCAACTACATAGTGAGTTCAAGGCCAGCCTGAAATACACAGCGAAACCTTGTCTCAAAAGCCAAACCAGGGCCAGGGAGATAGCTCAGTAGAATAAGCACAGGGTCCTGAGTTCAATGCTGATACTGCAAAGAAAAAAAAAACAAAAAAACACAAAACAAACAAAATGAGATTGTACATGGAACTCATTTCATAAGGTTTTTCCTCCTAAATATATAGTAAGATCATCTTTCCATGTCAGTAAATGTGTTCCTACATTGTCACAGTGTCACTGGCAGTTCCCAGACACATACCCTGTTGCAACTTTCTGCTCTTTGGCTTCTGCAAAGAATGTAGCAATGGAGGGGCAGGCTTCATCCCTGGCAGCAGCCACCACTGCTGCCCTGGATTTGTTCCTCTGTCTCTGCTTTTGTCATTTCAACCTCGTTCCAACTTAGAATGCCAGCTAGACAGTTCCTAGTTAGTGTTTTACTCTCCCTGTAACAAGTCCAAATTCACACTTTCTTTTTCCTGAAAGCAGTAATCAATTTTGAGGGCCTGTTTATTTTCTCCTGAAACATCTCCCATACCTGATCCTTTCCGTTCCTGCCACCACGTACTAGCCCAGGCCCTGTCTCAAGGGCTGTCGCCCCTCACCAGGCCTCTATGTACCAGGGCCAGCTGACCTTTGCAGTCACAGCTCAGTCCCTACCTTCTCAAGTCCCCCAACCACACCCTCATTCAATTCCAACTGTGCTTTGCAGAGTAAACCACACAGAACAGACCTTCTCATGCCAATCTCACCTAAGGCCCTCCAACAACATACCGAGTATTTCATACACTGGCTTTGCTTTCCTGGGGGACAGAAAGTGGATGCCATGGAAGTTGGAAAAGTATACAGGCACAAAGGTCAGGGAATTGGAGGAAGAGGGTTCAGAGGAGGATTTCTGGGAAACCACCGCACCAGTGTGGGTTCCCCTCGGTCCATTTTGTCTCCTGTTCCTAGCTGCCCATATCTGTTGTTTCCCTGCATGAAGATTCGGCCAAATTCATCTACCAGGCCAAAGTGATTGTAGCCAAGAGCACAGAATAGGACCTAGGATGTGAGAGACAGGGCAGGTGAGTGCCAACCCCCAACAGAGGAACCCCGAGATCCAGACTTGCCCATCTTCCAACTCATCCTTGCCTCTCCCCAGTCCCCTTGTCTTTCCCTGGTTAATCATGGATCCCTGTTCCTATTTTAGGCCCCCAAGGCCCCAATCCCTGTGGTCTGCCCAGCCCCTCTAGGATCCTACCTTGGCAGGCAGAGAGAGAGCAAGTGGCATCTGCTGGTCCAGGGGGTCAAAGGCTTGAAGAGTCCCAAAGAGGTTATGATACACTCCTGGAGTATGCACCTCAAAATACACTCCACCCTGGTCTGGGGGGTTGGGAACCCTCAGTTCAGCAACTTTAGACACCCATTTCTTAGGACAACACCCCCCCCCCCCCAGAATGAAAGCTATAAGCCCGGGAAGTATCACACCCACTAGAAAAGTATCAGCTCTGATTCTTGGGAACCTAGACCCAGCTTTTCCCAAGGGTGCCCTAAG
>PVKA01004967.1:30111-63047 GCA_004027165.1 Ctenomys sociabilis | reverse complement strand
GGCACTGCTCTGGTTGGAGGCCATGCAGGTCACACGCAGGTGAGGCAGGCAGCAGGACATCTTCCTGAGGGCCAGCTGAACCGTGTAGGAGCGTGGCTGGTCCAGCTGTGTCTCATTCACTACCAAAGAGTAGATCTTTCCTTCCTCTGGAGGATGAGGGAAGAATACGATTATGCTGGGGTGAGATCTCACCAATATCCACAGTAGTATCCCAGTGAACTCTCTAAACCACATGGATGAAACATTACTGCCCTAGAGAGAGGTTGGAAGAAAAAGGTACAGCTGAAATGGTAAGAGTGGTCCTAAGTCTGCCAGCCCCTGGCCCAAGAATGTCAGGGAACTGTTTCAGCAGGAAAGGGCAGTAGCAGAAAACTGGCTGTGACACACAGCAGAACACAGTCTGAGTGTTGGGAAGCTAACACTTAGGGCCTGCCTGGCATCCGAAGTCCAGAGGTCTCAGGCTCGAAGGGATGGTCAAGCATAGGGGACAATGGCAAAGGGGGACCAGTTTGGAGTGTTAGGTAACACGCTTGGCATGGTGGGATTAGAATTTTAAAATTCACTTCTTTTTTTCTTTTTAAAATTCAGGAGTGATTTTTTTTATTCTTTCTTTCTTTCTTTTTTTTTTTTTTTTTTTGCAGTATAGCCTAGCCTTTTATTCCATGAAATATGTCCAGGCCTAGATTTGGATGCAGATCTGTTGGGATCAAGAACTAGAGGGGCTGGGGAGATGGGGAGATATCTCAGTTGATTAAGTGTTTGCCTTGCAAGCACAAGGGCCTGAGTTCAATCACTGGTTCTGCAAAAGAAAAGAAAAGAACTGGAGCAAGAGGCACACAGGATCTGTGTGAAAGGCCTTTTGCCCCCTTCCCTGCAGCAGCCCGAAAGGATCTGCAGGAAACGTCTGTAAGTCACTGCTTTAGGCCACGCTCACACCTGTGAGGAGCAGCAGGGCCCGCTGGGTCTCCTGCCCCAGCAGTGAAATCTGCTTGAAGCTCATGGAGTGGTGGAACGTCATCTTGAAGACCCGCTGCCCGCTGGACTGCAGGTAGACCTCCACGCAGTCGCAGACCTGGCTGCCTGTGGTGCCTGCCACATCCGACTGCTCCCGAGTGGCCAAGACATACAGGTATTTACGGTAAACCGTGTCACATCTTGGATCAGAGGCGAACTATGGAGGAAAACAAGATGTCTAGGATCCTTGGCCTCAGAATGTTTTGTAAGAGAGTGGGTGGGAGGTAAAATACTGGGGCCCAGAGTAAGTGGGGAGATGTTCTGAGAAGATCACTTTAGGACTGGGGTCAGGTCCTATAACTCACATCCTTGGCTCCATGACACAAAATGACATAGCGGCACGCCCGCTTCCACTGGATCTGGCCAAGGGTGGAGGAGATCAGAGCATTTTTGAGGAAGAAGAGGGTCCCCAGATAGTCGAGGATGAAGATGTGGTCCTTGGTGGGCAAGAAACGGCGGTAGCCATGGGCTAGCAGGGGGGCTACACTCTTGCTGAGGCATCGGCGGCGACCTCCAAATGCCTGAAAATACAGGCCCTTTGTGTCTGGAGAAGAGAAGGAGATGGAAGGTTCAGGGGCTGGGGATGACACACAGGGGAATGGGTCAGAGCTAGGGCCAACTACATCTCTCAGACACTGTGCTGTTTAATTTTCCCTACCCCCAGGCCTTGGAAATGGAACCCTTTCCAAGGCAGTGTGAAAAGCCCAGGTCAAATTCTAGTCTGTACCTCCTCAGCCCTGGGCCAAACTGTGCCGTGAAAGAAGCCCCTCTTTGGTCCAATTTTGCATCAAAGATCAGAAGGAAAGATAAGAATAAATATATAGAAAGCAGGCAGAAAAGGCCAGTACCCTTCCCTTACCCCAGAAGTGGATCTGCTTTCTGGGCCCATCTTCTGCCCTAGTCTGGGTGTGACAGCAGCAATTGGATAGGGGCTCCCTGCAGGACTTAGGTTACAGCATGGTTCTCCAGCTAGGGCTGATTTGTTATCAGTTGTCATACTAGGGAGTTACTGTTGGCATCTTGTGGCAGAAGCCAGAGGCCATGCTAAACACAACAGGATGCTCCAGACAGACCCCATCACAAAAAATGACTTCACTCACAAGGTCCGTGGTGATAAAGTTCACCAGCCCTGGTTTAGAGGAAGGAAGAATCCAGCCTTGGTGAGGAGGGGATGCCTGAGGGTGGGATGTGGAAGAGCTGGTGTTCCCAGGGACACTTCGGTGGGACTTCTATCAGAGTGTGGCCCTAGGGTCTCAGAGGAACTACTTCCTGGAGTCTGAATCAGACAAGTTGCCAAACAAAGCAAAGGGCCTGAGAAGTGGACAGGGAGCGCAGAGGCTATCAGGCTAGTTCACAGAATAGGACTCCCAGAATAATCAAGGTCAGAGAAGGGGAGAGGATGACACTGAGGAAAGCATACAGTTCAGGACAGCTGCTCTCTTCCAGGGCCGGACTCCAGAACTCTGCTGGCGGAGGTGCGGAGTGAGCCTGCGGCAGAGGTGCCTCCACACGCCCTCAGTGTCACACACTTCATGGAAGTATCGGCATGTCTGGCCTAGGGCGATTGCATCTCTTACTGGCAGGAATGAGATGATGTGTTCCACCTGGGGGCAAGGGAGGATGTGGGTCTTTCGCAGCCCTGCGGCCCGTCTTCCAGCCTGCGTTCTCAAGGCTGCCCCTGCTCCCTATGACTCACCAGTTCTGGGGGGAACAACTGAACAGAAATACAGCTCACTCTCTCCTTCTTCTCTTCAACCCCACTGTTTGGGCCACAAGAAGGACAGCTCCGCTTTACCTACCAGAGAAGGGAGCATGGGAGTTCTGTGAGAGTTGGACCTCTTTTCCACTTTGATCTCAACTTCTTCCTTTTTCTTTCTTTTTGAGGCAGGGCCTCACTATGTAGTGCAGGCTGGCTTTGAACCTCCCTATGTAACTCAGGCTGGCCTGGAATGCCTGGAATGTGTGGCAAACCTCCTGCCTCAGCCTCCAAGTGCTGAGGTTACAGATGTGCACCACCATGCCCAGCTCTATCAACCTGTCTTGCATGAACTCTTCCTGTCTTGGAGCTCTTATGACTTCCCCTGTGTATTGTCAAATCCACCCATCTGTCTCCAGGTCCTCAGCTGCCCCCCCCCTGCCTGCTTTGCTCCCACCCTCACCCCCCTCACCTGAAGCCCTTCCTCCTGGCTGCTCAGCCCCGTCAATTTTTGCAGCTTCTGTCTCTGGCTTCTCACCATCCTGACTGTCCCCTCCCTGCTCCTGCCCTCATCTCTTTGGGCCCTGTCCCCAACTGCCTTGCCCACACCATGTGTCCTATCTGGGCCTGGGAGACCTCTTGGGCCCCTCCCTCAGGCCAAACAAACCTCTCTGTGACCTCACTGTGCAGCCACTGTGACCTGTTCTCCTGAATATGGTCTGGGACCTGGCAAATGGGTTCATGTCTAGCTGGGTGGCTCAAGGGACATGCACGACACTGGAGAGATAAAGTATAAACTCTTGAGAGATGCAAGGGGTAGATTTTCTCTTTTTTTTTTGGTGGAACCAGGGATTGAACTCTTAACTCAGGCTCTTGCACTTGCCAGGGAAGTGCTTATTTCACCATCTCCCCGGCCCTAGATTTTTATCTCTTGAGGCCCTTTCAGCACCAGTGCTGTAGAGAATCTGGTGACTCCTATGCATCTCAGCAGGCCAGGACCTCCAGGGATTTGTAGCTCAAGATTACAAACTTAGAAAAGAAGGAAAAAAGTAGGACAGTTTGACAGGTGCAGAGAGATGCACTACAGTCCTCTGATAATGCATCCCAAAGCAGCTGCTTTCCAAGGGCCCAGCGACATCACTGCATGTACGAAGGACAAACTAGTAAAGTGGGAGAACAGGAAGAATTTGTTCTGAAAGCTGAGGACACATAGCTGGAGCTCAGGTGGGCTCTGAAGAGGGCAGAAGGTCTATACCTTCAAGGAGTAGCTGGCTCTTCTAGGGACTCAAAGTGAATCCAGTCCTGATAAGACACCCAGCTGGCCTTCACTGGAGGACAGATCCACCCACTCAGATTTCCTCATTTGTGCAACTTGCAAACAGCTGCTTTGGAATACCTGAGGAATTTTAATGTTAATAAGTGCTTATGCATAAACACGTTTGTCTGAGATGTCAGGAGAAAGCTGACTTGCTATTGGTGGTTGGCAACTAGCAGTATACAAAGTGGGCCCTATTAGTCTTATTTCCTTATAAAGAATGTGAAGATCTCCAAGCAGAAGGAAGAACATTTTCCACTGCCTTTGGATTTGCGTGCCCTTTCTTTTTATTATTTACTTTTAATTTTATTTATTTGGGTTTTTTGAGACATGGTCTCACTAAGTGCTGGCTGGCCTTGAACTTGCTTACGTAGCCCAGGCAGGCCGACCTCCTGCCTCAGCTTCTTAAAGAGTGCTGAGATGACAGTTGTAGGCCTCCATCGGGCTGGGACCAGGATTCGAACGCGTGCTGTCAGGACCTGGCTGTTTGCTCTTGCTAACTAATTTATTAGCCACAATTTATGAAGGTCTTTTAAAATAGCTTCTAGAACACTGAAATCGTGTTATCACAATTCCTGCACAGGGCGCTCCTCTGGTGATGCCGGGAAGTATGGCAACTCCCCTTCGATTCTCTGGACCGCTATAGGCTCTGGGATGCTCCCGCCCCACGTCCCAGGGGTCCGAAGACCCTTTGCAGCCTCTGCAGGCGGAAATGGCCCAGGCAACCCTTTCGGTTCCAACAACTGGCCGCACGCTGGCCTCGGGCTGCCCTCGGCCTCTCTCACGCCCTAGACGCTGGCTAGCTCCCTAACACGTCCGGTTCACACGCGTTACTCCAAGCATTTGGACTGCAATCCCAGCGCGCCGCAGTCACTTTATCTCAGTCTGAAAAGTTCTAGCTCCCTCTCCTCCTTAGCAAAAGGATCGCCTTTTTGCCTATGCTATTGGTAGGTAGAGCCGTCCTTCGGGTAAGGGCCGGGCCAGATTCCCTCTGAAGGCTCTAATTGGTCTTCTTGATAGTATCTGGTTTGCGATTGGTCTTGGGGCTGCGGATTGCAGTCTATGGGTCTCTAGCCCTAAACTAGTTAAGCGCCAGCGCTCCGGATTGGAGTTGATTGGCTCCATCTCTAGCTCTAGGGATTATAATTGGACGAGGCTGCGCGGGGCGGGCCGACTACAAGCGGCGGCCGTTGGCGAGCGCTCCATTCTTCCTCCCTCCCTTCCCTCGCCAGGCTTCAGGAGCCTAGGCTCCACCCTCTAGGGGGATTCTGATTAGCTGCTTCCTAGGCATCTCCTGATCGCGATTGGTTCTTTGGGTTCCTGACCCCGCTTCCTCCCTCTGGAGGCGACTACGGCGGCTCCAAGGAGGGGGAGGGGAAAGGAGGGACGGCCGGTCCCGTCAGTCAGGCAGCGGGAGCCGCCGGGAGCGGATGGCGGCGGTAGTAGCGGCGCCACTCGCCGCCGGGGGAGAGGAGACGGCGACTACGACCTCAGTGCCAGGGTCTCCGGGTCTGCCTGGGAGCCGTAGTGCAGAGCGAGCCCTAGAGGAAGCCGTGGCCACCGGGACACTGAACTTGTCTAACCGGCGCTTGAAGCACTTCCCCAGGGGTGCGGCTCGCAGCTACGACCTGTCAGATATCACTCAGGCTGGTGAGTACCTCGGACAAGGGCTAGACCACGACCCTCATTTACATAGCCCCGCCCACCTGCGCCTGACCCGCCCCTTCACCTAGCCGCAGGCCGGTTCGCTCCTCCCGATTGCGACCACCCTCTTCCCCAATGTAAGAACCCTAGGCTACGAGCGCTCTTCAGGTTTCACAGAACGCCCAGCGTCCCTGAGTGAACGTTGTGAGACCCCTCCCGTCTTTATTTGCTTGTTGCGCACCTGCACTGTGGTCCCGCCCCTCACCTGGTTGGCTCATTTGCATGACCTCTTCTACCTGTTATGATCATTTCTTACAGCAGCCTCGAGCTTTTCTGACCTCTCCTTTCATTCCTTGCTCGTCGACTACGACTCCTTTGCGTTCCACCGAGATCCGAGCTGCCCCAGGCACCCCTTCCCGTAGATTGTGTGTAACAACGGGATGTTTCTTCTGGGCTGTTTGCCATAGTCCCCGCCCCCTTATGTCCCGGGCCTCCACTCTTTACCCTGCAGCCTATGGGAAACCAACAAATCTTTTACCTCTTCTAAGTTCTTCCACCCATCATTCCCGACCTCCTTATCTGGTACTCTTCTTCCTTCGCCTGGGTAGTCACTGAAGGTTTTGACCTCATAAGGATCCTAGAATACCTATATCAGTTTTTGCTTTCGCTGGGGGAGAGATTTGAGGCAGTTGCCTAAAGGAAGGAAACGTATCTCCTAGCTGAGAATGTGGCGCCCTTGGAGACTTTCTCCCCCCCACCCAAAGGATCCCTCTAATCATGCTCCCTCCACCCTGTTATCTGCTGTAACCTGTAAGTCAGGCCTCAGCTGCTCAGGAGGAAGTCTGTGACCTTAGACTACCAGCTGAGAGTTGAGGATCAGGAGGGGAGAAGACTATATTCCCAAAGCTCATAGCTAGGCCGGTCTGTGAGGAGGGTTGGGACGGGCTGAGTACAAGAGTGCTCTACTTCCCAGGCCGGTGCTTCTCCCCACCTGCACATGCCGGACCAGCCAGGCACATTGTTCCCCTTCCTGTTTTGGGGAGAAACACTTAAACCTCTTCTCTTGCCCTCTGTGCAGCGAGTAAGTTTGAAGGGATGAGCCCCACAAGGAAACCCCATGTATCCCTCTTACATGCCCCCCTGTGCCCTAAGCTCCAGATTGACCTCAGCAGCTGTGTGACACTTGCTGTCTGTTCTCTTTCTCCTCCCCCTTGCTTGTTTTTGACAAAGACCAAATGTTATTCTTTATTTCCTTAGGGCTCTGTCTCAGTGAGTGGACTCTTGGGGAAAGCTACCAAGAACTGCCAGCCCCTCCCAGCTCCTGTCCCCTTCCTAGCCTCCTCCCCCAGCATTCCGGTTCAGGGTGCAGCCAGGGCTCCTGTAAGTTCCCTTGTGTGGTGAGGTGGGAAGGAAGCCCTCTCAGCCCTCCTCAGTCCTGTCAGGGCCCAGGTACTAGGTGAGGTGAGTTGTATCTTTTCTACATTTCTTCCTCTGCACGCTCTCCTTAGGCAGTGCTCCCAGCCTGGAGTGGAAAGGGGAAGTGACAAAAACCCAGAGTTGCCCATACCCTGCCCTATATGTCTCCTTGACCTCCAAGATGCTCTGCTGTTGAATCATTCTGAACCCCTCCTCCTGCTTTCTAAACTCTTTGTGCATGTCTTTCTTCCCAGCACGTCCTAGGCTTAGACTCTTGGAACCCTTGGACTCTGTTCCTCAGGTCCCGTAATAGGCCAAGTCTGGGGGAGGGGCCACTATAGCAAAGGAGAAGTGTAGCTCATTCTCACAGACCACATCCTGTGCCCCTGGCCCTGCCTCCTCCGCCTCCTCCTGCTTGGGCTCCCTTCCGCTCCTAGCTTTTGCCCGGACACCCACTGCTTACCCTCAGAACTTGGTCTCAACCCCTTCATCCACATGTACATGCACAGATACATTGGTGGGTGCAGAGGAAGCAGACAGGTGTTGGGCACTGGTGGGAGGGCCAGATGCAGGCCTCCCACCCTGTCCGGAACAGCCTTCTCCCATGCCAGGTGTTGTGTGTTCTATGTACCAGGGCTGGGGCAGAGAAGAGAGCAGTTCCTGGGCTCTTAGTATGTCATCAGTCCCGGCCTAACAGAGCCTAACAGAGACAGCCTGATGGATTGTTGCTACTTCATTTGCTGGAGGTTTATGTCCAGCTTCCCCTGCCTTTAGCCTTTGCTCTCCCAACAGCCCAGGAGAGCCCTGGAAGACACTCACTGAGGTCTGTTGCTTGGGACTTCCCCAGCAGGGCTGGGCCCCTCCCGGCTGAGCAAACAAACAGGTTTCTAGAGGTCTGTGCGGTCAGCCTCCTGACTCTGCTCTAAGGAGCCACTCACTACTTGAGATGAAGGGTGGGTGATGACTTCTTCCCTTCTTTCCTTGCTTCTGCCCCTCTGTGCCCAAGATATTTACACATGTGGAGAACTCTTAGATCAGAAAGCAAAACAATACTGATGGGCTGGAAGAGGGTGGGAAGGAGGCCAGAGGACCCAGGAGAGACAGACTCAAGGATTTGGCTCCTGCATCTAGCTCAGCCTTCTGCCTTCCCTCTTAATCCATGGAAATCTGGGCTTTCATAGCCTCTTGGTCTTAGGGCTGGTAAGAAATTGTTATTCAGTGTCGAGGGCCTTTGTTATTCATCTCTGGAGCCTGGATATAGTGACTTTGAATTCTCCCTGTGTTGAAAACAGACTGTGGTAGGGAGGAAGGGCTCTCTTTGTTTTATGAGTCCGGGTTGTACTGTGTAGCTGGTCATGAATTTACTCTGTGGCCTAGACTGGCCTCAAACTCACAGCAGTCCTCTTGCCTCTGCCTCCCAAGTGGTTTTACTGTGTAGCTGGTCATGAATGTACTCTGTGGCCTAGACTGGCCTCAAACTCACAGCAGTCCTCTTGCCTCTGCCTCCCAAGTGGTGGGATTACAGGCTTTTGCCACCATTCCTGGCTGAAGTGTTCTCTTGTCCCTAGGAGTTTCCATACTATGTTCTCTTTGAGCCTCCCACCCTATCACCTTATTTTCTTTCTGCGTGCGTGCGTGCATGCGTGTGTGTGTGTGTGTGTGTGTGTGTGTGTGTTGAACCCAGGTCTTTTCATCTACATCCTTAGTCCTTTAGTTTTTTATTTTGAGGCAGGGCCTCACTGAGTTACTAAATTATACAGACTGGGCCCAAATTTGATCCTCCTGCCTCAGCTTCCCCAAGGATTACAGGCCTGCACCATTACACACAGCTCCATTTGGGGGGGGGGAGGCTGGGCCTTGTGCACACTAAGGATGTGGTCTTCCCTGAGCATGTGCTTAGCATGCACTGACACCCCTCTCCAGGCTGTTTTCTTGTGAAATGAATCTCTTTCCTGTGACATCTTGCCTTCCAGTTCTGGCATCTCAGAACACAAGGAACATAAGAGTTATCCATACTTCTAGGACAGCTCATGGAGTATATCTACTGCCTTTCCACATATCTGGGCTTCTCTGGCCTGGTGATCTTAAGGTCATTGCTTTCCTGGTTGTGCTTAAAATACTGTGTGCTCCATTTTGCAGAAAGCTTTGCTATCTCTGTAGGAAGGAAGCCCAGATTATATGCTTGACTTTTTTTCTTTTTCTGTGATACTAGGAGTTAAACCTGAGACCTTTGCATTAAGTGACACCCCATCTATTTTCTTTTTTATTTTGAGACAGGGTCTTGATAAATCACTAATATGCCCAGGCTGGGCTTAAATTTGTGATCCCCTTGCTTCAGCATCCCAGAGTGCTGGCTGAGGTTATAGGTGTGCACTACCTCCCCAGCTTGGACTCAGTTATTTAGGGTTGTCAGGAGCAGGGAGCTGGGCTGCTGGCTCAGGTGACATTAAGGTCCCTTTGTGCAGATTTGGGCCCTTTCCCAGCTCTCCACTGACACTTGCTTCCCCTAGACCTGTCCCGGAACCGGTTTCCCGAGGTGCCTGAGGCAGCCTGCCAGCTGGTGTCCCTGGAGGGCCTGAGCCTCTATCACAACTGCCTGAGATGCCTGAACCCAGCCTTGGGGAATCTCACGGCCCTAACTTACCTCAACCTCAGGTAGGATGGGAGCTTGACCATATTGCTGCTTGAGCAAGCAGTGCGCAGCACTCTGAGTGCCCCTCCCATCCCTGAGAGGAGGGAAAGGCTGATGCTGTGCCTGGGGAGTGAGTCTGCTGCTTTTCTCCCTTCCACAGCCGAAACCAGCTGTCATCGCTGCCACCCTACATTTGCCAGCTGCCCCTGCGAGTGCTTATTGTCAGCAACAACAAGCTGGGAGCCTTGCCTCCTGACATCAGCACTTTGGGAAGCCTGCGACAGCTTGTGAGGATGGGGAGCAGGGCCCAAGGAGGGACTGCTGAGTCAGGGATCTGAGACTTCTTGGGGAAAGCCAGAAGTCCAGAAGTACCTTAGGGAAAGACTTGGACTAAAGGCAGAGTAGCCAGAGACAGATGGGAGGGGAAGTTTCTGTTGATCTTGGTCTTATAGCTCCTTCCCTGCTTGCAGGATGTGAGTAGCAATGAGTTGCAGTCCCTCCCCATGGAGCTGTGTAGCCTCCGTTCCCTGCGGGATCTCAATGTTCGGAGGAACCAGCTCAGCACCCTGCCTGATGGTAAGAAGACAACTGGAGGGTGGGGCATGCATGTTTGAAGCTTTTATCTACTCAGGCTGCTGGAACAAAGGCACCATAGAGAGTGTCTTATCAATCACAGTTCTAGAAGCTGGGAGGCCAGGCTGGAGGTGTCGGTGTGATGAGGTTCTTTCTGGTGAGGGTCTTCCTCCAGACTGCAGACGGCCCACTTCTCAGTGTCTTATATGGTGCAAAGCAGAGAGCTCCCTGGGGCCTCTTTTAAAAAGGCACTAAACCCACTCATGGGAACACCACTGTTACAATCTAAATTACCACCTAAAAGCCCCCATTCCTAATATCATCACTTTGAGAGTACTGATTCCAGCTTTGGGGGAGAGAGAGGGACACAGACATTTAGTCTGAAACAATTCATCTACCTTGGAGATGTTATAAACAAGGAATGTTCAAAGATGAGTCATGCCTTAGTTGTGCAGGATTATGCAGTGTTTAACACAAACTGTGGCTGAATGTGGTGGCCCACACCTGTAATCACAGCATTGTGGGAGGCTGAGGCAGGACGATTGCAAGTTCAAGCTCAGCCTGGGCAACCTAGGCATTCAGCAAGAAACTGTCCCACAAAAGGGCTGGGGATATGAAAGCTCTGGGTTCAGTGTGCAGTAGTGCCACAGCAGGGGTGGAGGGAGCAAATTGTAAATGGTTTTATTTTCTCTTAAGCATAGCAACCCTCTGAGGCTGGCAAATCACAGGTCACCAGCTGGATTTTATAAACATGAGAATGGGCATAGACAGGGAGGAAGTTAGTGGGTGTGCTCCACATATTATCTCAGTGTTGGAAGGGGCTTTGGAGGTGACCCTTTGTCAAGGCTCACAAATACCTGAGTCAGGAGCCTTGCACCTCCTTGCCAGCTCTCTAAAGCCAGGAAGTTCCGTTTTAACAGCTAATTGTGACGCACCAGCATTTGATAGCTCTGCTGGCAGGCGGGTGCACCTTCTTGTATTCAGCCTGCGCTGTTTTTGGGTGTGCGTCGCCCTGGTTTTAGGCGGGGCCCAGGTAGGTGCAGTGATGTGAGTAAGATCTGGGGCCAACTCTTGAGGGTTTATTGGGGAGAGACAAATGTTCATAGGGACGCTGTGAGAACCCAAGGAGTGAGAGAGGAAGCAGGGCTCTACTTGAGAAGCCCTGGGAGGACTTGTTGCCCAAAGCTCAGGCTAGCACAGGCTGACCTTGAGATAAATGAGAAACCATTTATCATGAGCAAAGCGTGGGGGTGGGAGAGAGCATGGACCAGAGGCATCCAGTTAAAAAAGTAAGCTAGGTGAGGTGGGGAGTCCAGACCGGAGGGTGTGAACTTGATTTGAAGAGCAAGAATCAGGTGGTCACTATTTTCTCTGCCTTCTGTTCTTTTTGCATCTGCCCTCTTTCTTCCTAGTCAGTAGGTATCTTAGTCTGTTTACTGTTGCTGTAACAAAGTGCCTGAGGCAGGGTGGCTTTTGTGTCTGAAGGCCAGCAAGTGCAAGAACAAGGCAGAAACATCTGCCAGGCAGCCAGTGAGGGCCTTCTTACTGCAGAGGACATCACTTGGCAAGACAGAGTGAGTGTGCCAGGCAGGGCTTGCTTGATTTCTCCACTCCCCTAACAACCTATTTATCCATTAATGGATTAGTCTGCTCCTCAGAACAGAGCCCTTGTGACCCAGTTAGCTCTCACATGCCTTACTTGCAGATTTCATTAGCCTATGAATTTGGGGATTAAATTTCCAACACAGGAAATTTGGGGCACACAATCATACCAGAGCAGTAAGGGTACAAATACACATTTGATCAGGGTCTTCCTTGGGCCACAAAAACAGATCTAGGCAAAATGCCCTGGGGACACAGAAAAAACAATTCTGAGCTGTCTGGAAGGCTGCACCATGAAAGCAGGTGATGGCTGAACTGAGCCTGGAAAGCTGTGAGGTCAGAAAAATGGAGTGCAGAATGCTGTGTTATTCCCACCTGAGTGCACGGGGTGGGAAGGCTCAGACACTGAGGAGTGCAGGGTGGGTAGTAAGGTGCAAGTGTGAGTAGAAGACAGATAGGTAAAGCCCACACTGGGCTAGGAGGTGGTTGTTTTATTGCATGTCTAAGCTGAATCTAAGATGCCTACTGGAGAATTAGCAGAAGCTACCCTTCCTGGGGGCAGCCAGAGCCTCGCCTGACGTGTGGGGTGTGGCTAGCACAGGGCTCTCTAGGCAGGGCACAACACATCCAACCTCAGCACCCTGGCTGCATGGTGTGGGAAGGTTTTGAGCAGTGGGTGTCATGTTTTGGTCTGTCTGGTGCTGGTCACTTGAGAATGAGGACCTTGTTTGGATGGACAGGCGAGGAGCAGGCGGGAGTCTACAGGAGCTCAAGTCCAGTTGGGGTTGTGGAGTTGAATATGAGTAGGGAGGGGAGCTGGGAGGTTGTCCTGAGCCAGCAGGGCGGATGGAGCCAGTGGTGACAGCCGTTGCAGCAGAGTGCGAGGAAGGAGTGAAGGCTCTAGGGTTAGGCCTCCTCCTGACTTGTCCCTCACCCACCCCCCAGAGCTGGGGGACCTTCCTCTGGTCCGCCTGGATTTCTCCTGTAACCGTGTGTCCCGCATCCCGGTCTCCTTCTGCCGCCTCAGGCACCTGCAGGTCATTCTGCTGGACAACAACCCCTTGCAAAGCCCACCTGCTCAGGTGAGGTGCTGGCTAGGTGAGCCTGAGGACAGGGATCCCAGTAGGCAGGGGTTGGAGGGAACCCTGAAGGCAGCCCAGCAGGACCTGGGAAGCCATTTCCCTCCCCTCACTTCCCTAGCTGCCCATTCACACAGATCTGCCTGAAGGGGAAACTTCATATCTTCAAGTACTTATCAACAGAAGCGGGGCAGCGTGGGGCTGCCCTGGGGGACCTGGCCCCATCCCGTCCCCCAAGTTTCAGTCCCTGGTAAGTCTCAGAGGGAAGGAAGAAAGCCCTTAACTTAGAGAAACTTTACATATCTTCCTGGCTCTGGAGGTCTCCTGGATCCTGGTGGGAGGCTCCGGAGGGCTGCTGCAAGCATGGGTCTGACCAGTGTTCTTGGCTGGGCCTAGCCCGGCCGAGGATCTCTTTCCTGGACGTCGATATGATGGTGGGCTGGACTCAGGCTTCCATAGCGTGGACAGTGGCAGTAAAAGGTGGTCTGGAAATGAGGTAAGAGCTAGCCTCTTTTTTGAGTGATTGGTGGTGTCAGCCCTGGGAGAGGACCTCTATCCTGGGGACCCCTGTCTGGTACTGCTGCATGTCAGATTGACGGGCAGTGGCTGACGCTCTTTACTTACCTCTCCCCACTGTCCCTGTAAGGGCTGCCTTAGCCACAGACCCCAATCTCAGTCCTTCACAAGCCCCTGCATGTCTGGCGCCCCTTGAGTCCCTAGTACTTGCAAAAGCTCCCTTCTACCTCCCCACTCTGCCTTTATAGTCAACAGATGAATTTTCAGAGCTGTCGTTTCGGATCTCAGAGCTGGCCCGGGAACCTCGGGGGCCCAGAGAATGGAGGGAGGATGGCTCTGGTGAGTGGGAGTTAGGCCAGGGATGCCAGAGTGGGCAAGGGCTGTGGGCTCCCACCTGTGTGCTGACTGCCATGCCTTGGCCCCTGTAGGGGACGGAGACCCTGAACAGATTGACTTCATCGACAGCCACGTCCCAGGGGAGGATGAGGAGCGAGGTGCAGTGGAGGTGAGGATCCAGCCATGACCCTCCAAGGAAGAGGGGGCTGGGGGGTCATGTGGAGACCAGGCTCCTATCACCCTCTACTGTCTCAGGAACAGCAGCCTTCTGAATCAAGCCCTGCAGCAGGGGACAGAGAGCGGGGACTCAGCAGCAGGTACTTCAGCCTTGGAGCCCACACCCTGCCTCTCACTGGCAGCCCCTAGCCCCTTTCCTGGCCCTGACCAGGGTGTCCTGTGTGTCCCCAGGCGTGAGGAGCCTCCAGGAGAGGAGCGGCGGCGTCCTGACAGCTTGCAGCTGTGGCAGGAGCGGGAGCGGCGGCAGCAGCAACAGCAACAGCAGAGTGGGGCTTTAGGGGCTCCCCGGAAAGACAGGTGCAGGGCCAGGGCTGGCTGAGGCTTCTGCTGGCCAGTAGGTGATGCCACTGGGCTTTTGGGTGGCACCTGCCCAGTGGATGACTGCAGCTGTCCTGTTTGCAGTTTCCTGAAGCTGGGCATCTGGGCCTCTGGGGGCGGAGCCAGCCCATCCACTCAAACGGCCTACAAGTAGGTTCCCTCCTGGCTGCCTGTCCCCAGGGCCTCATCAGCTTTTTAATTGCCCTGTCTCTCCTCAGTGGGGCCCCCAAGCCCAGTGCTGCCCCGTTGGGAGCTTCAGGGACACAAGGAGTCCCCGTGCCTGCTGCTTCTTCCCGGGAGTCCCTTTCTGTAGTTGGGCCAGGTGAGCAGGGACTTTGAGAGAAGGGCAGGGGTATCAGAGACCTGGTGGCCTGAGGAAAGAGTGGGACACTGGAGTCTCTCACCTGTCTCTACCCTTGGACCCCAGCGATGGCACCTGCTCCCCGACCACATGGCTCCATCCAGAGACCAAATAGCTTCCTCTTCCGCTCCTCCTCTCAGAGTGGCTCAGGTGTGTCTCTTTTCTCCCCATATGACCTTTGCTTTGGCCAGCACTAACTGAGGGTTGATGTCACCTCTGGTTTATGGGCTGTCCAGGTCTATTGTCCCTTTGTGCCAAAAATTGCACAAGTAGACAGGCTGGAGGGACTTGCACTGCTCCCTGGGAACTAGTGATGAGGTCAATGTATGAAGAAATGACCCTGTGCCTTTTTTTTCTAGGCCCTTCCTCACCAGACTCTGTCTTGAGACCTCGGCCTCCCACCCAGGCTCCAGATGAAAAGGAATTAATGTCTCAACTGCGCCAAGTATGTAGAAGCGGCACTGTGTGGGTGGGCTGGAGTTGGGCACAGTGCTTCGACACCCTCTTTGTACCCTCACCTCCCTGCTGACACCCCTCTGCCAGGCCCTAGAGTCCAGGCTGCAGCGGTCTCTGCCCGAGGACCTGGGAGAGGCTCTGGCCAATGGTGTCATCCTCTGTCAGCTGGCTAACCAGCTCCGGCCCCGCTGCGTGCCCTTCATCCATGTGCCCTCGCCTGCTGTGGTCAGTGGGGTGCTGGGGAGGTGGGGGGCAGGGGCACTAAGGGCCTTTCCTTTCTCTTCTGTTCATTTCATGTTTTTAACTTTTATTAGTATTAGTGCTTTGCATAATGGTTGTTCATCATGGGAAATTGAGACACATGCATAGTGTCTTATTTCTTTTCACATCCCCTTTCCCTCCTCTCTCTTCATTTCTTACACTTAGCCAAAGCTTAGTGCCCTGAAGTCTCAGAAGAATGTGGAAAGTTTTTTAGAAGCCTGTAGAAAAATGGGGGTGCCTGAGGTATGAGGGTTGTTCTGTGCTCTAAAGGGTGGTGACGGCCGGGGACTCCCTGAGCACTTTGCATGGGTGGCAGGGCTCTATTCTACAGGGTGTCTGCTACCAGAAGAGATGGATGGGCACACCTGCACGTCTCCCTGCCCTGCACGTCTCCCTCCCTGCACGTCTCCCTGTTGCTGTGGCTGTGGCTGTGGTCTCAGCCATGTGTGGGTGCAGGTGGGAGGGAGTGGCAGCTGCTGCTAACATCTGTCATCTGTCCACTGCCCTGCCCTCCTTCCCAGGCTGACCTGTGCTCGCCCTCAGATCTCCTCCAGGGCACCGCCCAGGGGCTTCGGACCACACTAGAGGCTGTGAAGTGGGTGGGGGGCAAGGCCCCCCCACCTGCCTGGCCCCCCTCTGGTCTGGTTGGCTTCGCCTTCTTCTACGTGGGCCTCATGCTGCTGCTCTATATCATCTACACTCGGCTCCTGGGGTCCTAGGGCCCAGTCCCCCCCACTTCTATTTATGAGATTCCTCCTCACCCCCCTACCAGTGGTGCCTTTAGCCCTACCAAAGACACTAGTGTAGCCCTCACAGACACTGACCTCAGAGGCCCCACTCTGGCACTCCCAGACCCTGGGCCCCCCGCCTCTGGCCCCCTCCTGTAGCCTTGGCCTGCAGTGCCACCCCCTCTGCGCTGCCCCATCCCCAGGGGTGGCAAGAGCCCCTTTTTCTCTTTCTCTTCCCCCACTGGCTGCTATGGGGGGATAAATTATCTCTATTTTGTAGAGCTCTATATTTGTAGAGGATGTGGGGGCCCAGGCTGGGTCCCCAGCTCTGTGTATAAACTGTACAGACTGTGGCCGCTTCTGTGTGTTTGTGTCTGCTCGTTTTCACCCCCTGGCTCTGTGTCACCCCACCTGCTTCCTGTATTTCCCTTTGGAAATGACAGCCTCTCCTGCCCCCTGAGCCCTGGTCCCCTTGTCAGCGCTATTACCCGCTGGCAGCTTCCCTGTGTCTCATTGACCCCAGGCAATGGGCACAGTGTCACTAGGGCGCCCGGGGCGAGGGAACCTAACCTGGCCCCTCCCCCCAGGAGTCCTTGTGCCAGCCCCACCACGTCCTGGAGGAGGAGAGGGCCCCGGGTAGGGGCCTCCCCCACATCGCCGCTGTGGTCCGTGCACTGCTGGAAAGGCCCTAGGGGTGGAGATAGGGGTGCAGGGCCCCAGCCTCTGCCCCCTGCCAGAACAGAAGACAGCCTGGGCTCTGCCCTCGAACAAGGACTTGGTGGCCTGGGCCTGGCCCATCGCGCCACCCCTCCGCCCTGGTGCGGCCAAGGGTCTGGGTGGAAGACCCTGCACAGATGTTGTGTCGAAGCACAATAAAGAGAAGCCGGAACTCTCTAGGCTGGCGCTCAGGTGTGAGTGTGTCTGTGGCCAGGGGCGGGCAGGTGCTGCGTCAGGGAATCCTGACGTGCCCTACACGGTGTGCGCGCGCCGCTCAGGACCCTACCGCCAGGGGGCGCCCGCGGAGCTCGGCGGGAGCGAGCGCGCCACGTGGCGGGAGACGTGGCGGGCACGGCGACGTGGCGAGGCGTCGGGCGGTCCGAGTGCGCAGGCAGGGTCCTGTTCCGAGGGAGCGGAGTGGGGTCGTGTGAGGGGTGTTGGGCCCAGGGGCACTGCAGCGTGGTCCAGAGCCTTCGTCAGTGGGCGGACGCGGCATGTTACCCTGGCCGCGCGACACGGGCAAGGAGGCAGCACCGGAGCAGGCAAACAGTGACCAGGCAGAGGCCTGCAGCTCCAATGAGGAAGCCCAAAGGGAGCCAGAAAAACCTCCACAGGACAGGTGAGGGCTTGGCTGGGCTGTGCAGGGACATATGAGTAGGGGTGCCTGAGACCTTTGCCTGGCCCTGTGTTCAGTCTGTGTAATGAGACCCTGTAGACCCTGTATTAAACACATGGAGGGAGGGAGGGAGGGAGGGAGGGAGGGTGAGGGAGGAAAGGGGAGGGAGGGAAGGGGGGAGAGAGAGAGAGAGAGAGAGAGAGAGAGAGAGAGAACGAGAACCAAACATCTGCATGAAAAGAAAGTCTGCATGGCCCTGGCCCTGCTGGAGAATGGAGATTTCATTGTCCCAGAGGCCAGGCACCCTGACCCTGCCACTAAACTCAAGGAAGAATTTGGAAGGGGACAGCAAGTGAGGTGCTCCTTAGTGGAGGTGCCTTTACCCTACCAGCCTGCAGCTCATGGTCGACAGCACTGCTGGAGTCAGAAGGCGACGACAACTGCTGCCCTGCCACCCCTCTAGTTTGATTCCTGAGCTGTCCCCAGGATCCCCAGGTAGGCTGTGCCTTGCTGTCTTTACCCCCAAGACCCTCTCGTTGCTTCTGAGCCTGTCCTAATCGGTTGGAGCCCCCCTCCCGCCCCCAGTCCTGTTTTCTCCCCAGGTGCCTTCCTCAGGAATGCCTCTGTTCTCACCCTGGGACCCCAGCTATGGTGCTAAAGCGAGACCTCAGCAGGTGTGGGTGAGCTACAGGGGCCTCTGGCTCTGGCTCTGATTCAGGGTGGCAAGGATGGCTCAGGAAACAGTGAGACTCAGTGACCCTTCCTGTCTTCCATAGGCATCTGGCAATGGGCCAGGTCCGTCCTTCTCAGGCCGGACACTGTGTCACCCCTCCTTCTGGCCCATCTATGAAGCCTGGGGCAGGGGCCACAGGTACCAGGCCCCTATCCTAGAGTATCAGAACAGGCAGCAGGCACCCAGGGATGCAGGTACCTCCCTGGGGCCCTCTGCACAGGAGTGTGATGCACGCATCCCTGGGGCTTGGGTGGGTCCCCAGGACTCCCCCCTCAAAGGTCCCTCTTCTCTTGACAGAGTTCCCAGTGATGTACCCTGAAGATGTCTTTTTCTTGGACCCTCTGCTACCCCCAGGGCAGCGAGTTCCCTTGTACCTGTCTCAGGTTCCTCGACAGGTAAGAGTGGGCTCTTTCTATTCCTGCTGGGCTTGTTGTAGGGCACCTGGGAAGAAACAGTTCTCCTCTCTTTTCAGGTGATAAAGCTGCAGCTCCCAGCTCCCATCATGTCACCCTCAGTCCACCCTTCCCAGCCCAGGAGCTACTGCCTGACTCAGCTCAGTTGGCCAGAGCTGATTGCAGTCACCGGTCTGCTGCAGATGAGCCAGGGGGAGGCCAGACCTGGCTTCTTGGCAACTCCTCCAAATCATGCTGGCCCTGTAGAGCCTATCTCTGACCCCCAGAGCTCTTCAGAAAGCACCGATCCATTTCTGCCTAGGGCCTCAGACACCCACTGTCCATAGCACCCTTGGGGTAGCCCCCCCCCATTGATAATAAAACTTGTTTTGCTAAAAGACTCCCAATGGTAGGTGAGAATGTGGCAGGGAGGCAGGGGCTGGGTGGGTCTCTTCCTCTCCCACTGCTTAGGCTGACTTCCTCTGAAATTCTTGGCAATCACTGGTCACCTCCTGCTGTGGGGCAGGGACTCCACTGACCTTAGAAGGCCATGAGGCAGGGTACCTTTAATGCACGGGAGCTGTGGTCCACAGGCTGGGGCTGAGACTTCAAGAAGTCAGGCTGGGAGAAGAAAGGATTGTGTGGGCCTGTGCCTGGCACTGAGAGGAACAGATTGAAGAGGGAGCATCACTCTCAGGGTGCACTTGTGGTGAAATTCCCCAGTGCTCCCACACCTCTTTTGGAGGCTCAGGATTTAGCCCTGGGCTGGGTGGGGCCACTATATTGTTCTTTGGCTCAGAGGAGACACAAAGACAGAGTCCCTGCAGGTAGGGGTCCTAGCCATTCCAAATGAGAGTCTGCATTTGTGGCGTGGAGAATGAGCAGACTTCAGCTGAGGATGGCTGATTGAACAAACTTTCGAGGGGGAAAGGAAGTGGGAGAGGCTCTAGAATTTTTCCCTGGAAAGAATTCAACTTCTTATATGGGGTTAGTAGTGCATGCCTGTAATGTGAGCACTCTGGGAGGCTGAGGCAAGAGGATCTCAAATTGAAGCCCAGCCTAGAGAATTTAGTGACTTAGACCATATCCCAAAAAGGATTTGGTGGAGGTTGGGGAAATGGCTCAACAGAATAAGCGCTTCCCAAGTGCAAGGGTCAGTTCAATCCCCAGTGCAAGGTCAGGTACAGAACAGCACAATGCCTTTGTACATAGGTTAGGGTATCTGAGTCCTGGAGGCCCTCAGCCATGAGGCACCAGGAGGGGTGGCCATAGTAACCTTGCCCGGGTTCCCCTTCTGCTCTGCCCAGTGCCCAGGTCTTTTCAGTAGCAGGCACCTCCAGAAGGGACTAGAACTTGTGGGTATAACTGTGTGGGAGTTGGGCCCGGGTTCTTGGCCTTTCTCCTTCAGAAACGAGGTCCAGGTTGATCTAGCTGAGGCTGTTGTCTGGGGCTATGGTCTGGCTGTCCCATTCCTAGCAAGTCTGTGCCAGAAGACTGGATACACATGTAGTCCCCCTGCTGGTCCCGAGCAGTGCCCTGAAAGCCTAGGTCCTGGATTCCTGGCTTTGGGCTTGCTGGGAATGTACTGATAGAAGGCTCATGGGCATGTATTCAGCATTGCTCCCATCCTGGTGTAGCTAGCGGGAGGAAGGCTTGGGGCATCATCACTACACTACATGCTCCCCAGCCACTGCCCCCATGTGCACATGGTCATTCCTGGTGCCCATGGGGATACAGCCCCCACTGATGCAACCCTCTGGAGTACAAAATGGCTGCCCCTAGGTTTGCTGAGGTGTTGAGGGTTGCTTGCTCCATTCTCTTCCCCAGGTCTCCTGGTTGGGACATGGAGGCCTGGGTCTCAGAGGACTTGGATCTAGAGATGCTCATCACAGGATTCCCAAGCAGGCACTCAGCCAGGCCTCAGGCCCTACTGCTCCAGAGTTTCTGTGGCAGTCAGGATGGTCACTAGGGTGTTGGGTCCCTGCAGTCACAGCTCCTTGGGCCCGATGGGCACCGAGCAGTGAAGCTCTAGGAAGGTGTCTGCGTGGTCCCAGCAGCTTGAACTGAGCAGGAACAGGTGCAGGGCAGACAGTGGTGACAACTGGGTGTCATCCAAAGCTCTGCTCTAGGTTCCTGGGGAAGGCTCTGCACCCCTAACCCTGGATACAAGCCACTGCTGTCCAGATCTCAGTGATGCCTCAGGACCTTGGACAAGCCACACATCCTGGAACGAAAGGACCCAGGGCTTGATCCTGGGACCTGGAGACAATGGTTTGGCTCACCGTGGGCTCCAGAGCAAGACGTGCAAATGCTTAAAATGTGAACTATGGCATCTGGGAGAAGCACAGGTCCTCGGACACCCCTACCCACACCCTGGCGCTGCACGCAACCTCCTTGGCTCCGAGGCCAGGGCACAGAGGCGCTGTACCACACCTGTTACTCCGCCTCAGGGACGGCGCCACGCCCAGCCTGCCGTCGCACGTAAGGGGGCAGTCTTGTGGAACTGGCATGCGTTTGCGTGCTTGCTTGCGTGCTTGCGAATAGCGACTGTGCCTGCCAGGCTCATGCTGCGTCGGGGTTGTGCGGGGCCGGGCGGCAGCCGCCAGCAAGAACTCGCTTGTAGTGCTGCTGAGCAGTGGGCTCATTTCTGAGCTTCAGTTCAGTTTCTCCATGGCTCGGAGTGTGGGAGCTGCCTTGAGATAGGGAAACTGGCCTGGACCCTGTGCACGGACACTACCCACCAACATCCCAAGTCAAGTGGCCACTGAAGGCCCCGTGGAGGTAGATTTGGCCACCAATCAGGGTCACTTCCTTCACACTGCCCCTCCTCACACCACCACTGCCCCATTGCTAGCCTGGATCAGCCCAAGGAGAGGATCAGGGATTTCTTTGGTGAAGGTCTCTTCTGCCTCTTGCACCCAGAGATGGGGTTGGGGATTGACATTTTTGCACCTGACCCAGGACTGCCAGTGCAGTTGTATATGGAGATAGGGATGAGGGTGGGGGTGGAGCTGACCAGTGCACACTCCCAGACACGCCCCAATTGGCAGTGGGGCCCTTAGAGGAGGACCTCAGCAGAGCTTGTGATCTCATTCCCAAAGCAAGCAAGATATCCGCAGGGGGAGCGAGGGTCTGGGAAGGAGGCGGAGCTCTGGCCTCAATGTGGGTGTTGAGGCCAGCTTCTTCCCAAGGGTAATGGCTGCAATGCAGACAAGATAGGAGCCTGGATCCTTTTCTTCCATCAGTCCAAGGACAGCCTGAGCAGGAGAGGGTAGGACTTCCTAAGGGTCTAGTTTGTGACCTGGAATCCTGGCAAAGCCAGCGTTCTGTGTGAGGAGCTAGAATCTTTGGACAAACATCTTTCCTTCCTGCCTTAACCTCATGGTTAGGGTGGTACTGAGGATTGAATCCAGGGTCTTTGCACCAAGCTACACTCCATCCCTTTTTTATTTTGAGATGGGCTCATTAAGTCACTAAGTAGTCCATGTTTGAACTGTGACCCTCCTGCCTCAGCTTCCTACACTCAGGCCCCTGAACATCCTTTCAAAGGCCATGTAGAGATAGATTTGGGGCACCAGCTAGCACCAAAAGTGTGGCTGAAGACTGGGGAGATAGTGCAGTAGAATAAGCACTTGCCTGGCAAGTACAAGGTCCCGAGTTCAATCCCTGGTACCGCCAAAAAAAAAGTGTACGGTGTCTGGCCTAGTTACCAGGGCTTGATCCAGGTGCCTTTTAGTCAGCCAGAAAGTACCCCCCTCAAAGCTCAGGGAGTGCAGGGGCAGCTGCCCAGAGGTGGGTGTTAGCCAAGGAGAAGCCGGTTTGCCCTGGATCCTGAAACAGCCACCAAAAGAGGACTACATTCAAAGCAGTAGCCCCAAGCGTGGCCAGATGTTAGACACCATATGCATGGTGGCAGGGTCACAAAAGATGTCTGCATTTCTTTCCCTTCCCAGCCTTGCTGCCACCTCAGTGAGCACAACATGCCCAGACTCCGTATGTGCTCCCCACTCCTGGCCTGGAGCTTTATTTCCCAGGCTGGATTTGCAGCGACTCAAGGTGGGTCTCTTCACAGCTTTTCCTTCCTACCCCCCTCAACCATGTCATCTTGTAACATGTGTTCTTGGGAAACAGCAGCTGCTGTCACAGACAGCTCTACAGCCCAATGTCAGTGAGCCCTGGGGTGCTGGGTGAAGATGAAAGCAGGAAGCAGCAGCAGTCCATGTGCCTGGGGTGTGGACAAGCAGCAGTGGGGGTGGGGCCGTGGTGGTGGTAATTGGTGCCAGGTGATTTGGCCTGCTGGGTGCCAAGAAAAGCTAGGAGTCAAACTGGCTTATATGGGTTGCCATAGCAACGAGTGCCCTTGGCCTTACTCAGACAAGATGTATTATCCTTGGTAGCCCTGGTAACTGGGGTTGCTCCCCAGAGACAGGAAGTGCAGAACCTTAGCTCTGCTAGGAGCGCCCCTCCCACCCTGTGGCTACACCCTTGTCAGGTGTGTGGCACCACATTGCACATCCCTTTGGAAGAGTCCTCAGACCAGGGGGTGGTGGCACTGGGCCACTGTGCTCTGTTATGTGAGGCCTTCTCTATGGAGACCTCAGGACAAAGCCAGAGATTTAGCCCTGTGCTCTCCTGAGCACAGTCAGCGTGTTGGCCAGGGGCATGTGTCGAGGGCTTGAAGGACTCAGCCAGATGGAAGGTGAGTGGGCCGAGTCACTTACTCTGGCCTGATGGTGCGAGCCTGCATGCAGTCGGGCCTAACGGGGGGGGGGGGGGGTGACACAAGCCTCAGCAGCTGGACATTTCCTATCCTGCTGGAGACTTTGGCCTAGAAAAGAGGTGGATGGAGGGGTGCTAGGCCTGCCCATGCCGGGGAAGGCAACTGCAGTCCTGGTCTCAGCCTGGGCCCACAGGCGTTTTGGTTTTTCTCTTGTGGGCTGAGGGTAAGCCCTAGCAATTCTCTGAACTTTTTATTTTTTAGGAAAGGGCTTATAGGGTGTTGGTTTCACTCCTAGTGATCCGCCTATTTACAGCCTCCCAAGTGCTGGGATTACAGGCATGTGCCACCATGTGTAGTCTCAATCACCATATCACTGTGCCCTGGGCTGGCACAGCAGACCCAGGCATCAAATCCCCGGCCCTGTGTCTGCTTGCAGGCACTTTAATCCCCTGAGCTATTTGGCCGGTCCTCTAGCACTTCTCTGGCTGATCGTCTAGCGGGGGCCAGAGTCCACAGCAGACAGGAAGGGAAGGCAGATTGAGCCCCCACAGCCAGCAGCCAGCAGTGGGCCACAGGGAGACACACGGATGGGACTGAACACATGACCAGAGGCCCTTTAGCTTTTGGTCCTTTAAACCATAGACAGGAAAAGGGGAAGGGGGCCAAGAAAAATAAGCTCCAGATTTGGCTTCCTTCACTGCCTGGCTCTGAGCAGAAACAATGGGAAATAGAAATGAGGAGGACATTTGGGCATGGTGGCACATGCCGGTGATCCCAGGACTTGGGGAGGCTGAGACAGGAGGCTCAGAGTTCCAAGACCAGCCCAAAGCCCCGTCTCAAGAACAAATGACAGTGATAACCAAGGATGGCAGAGAAAAATACTGGCAGAAGGAGACAGAGAACGTAAACAATCTAGAGAACAAAAGACACCCCTCAGGGAGAGGGAAGTGTGGGGGGGAGCTGGGCAAGTGAGAAGCCAGACAAGGTCTTTCCAGAAAACCGCGCAATGAACACCAGCAGGTAGACCCAGTCCTTTCTCTGTTCTGTGGAAGACCCAGAGGAATCCCAAGAATGAGCCATGGTGGTAGGGGAGGGCTTTCTCCTTGCCTTGGGCTTGACAGTGACAGCTCCAGTCTTGTTGACTTACAAACAGCCCAGATACCAGGCTGTTGATGCAACAGCCTCTGGTGGCAGAGTCTGGGGGGATGGTTTCCCCCTGGGTGCCATGCCCAGCCCCATGGCACTTGGCTCCTCTGCTCATCCAGGTGGGAATCAGCCCCCTCTGTATCTTCTGAATCCCAACTCCTGCAGGGGTCCCTGTCCCGCTCCTCCCCATTGCTAACATGAATGCCAGTTCTGATGGGAACTGGCTGTCTCAGTGAGCAGGTCCTCCCCTGGCAACACAGGAAGACCGAATGGGTGGCACCCAAGGAACGCTCATCCCCGCTGACTCTTGGCCCCCAGACCAACCCAAAGCAACACCACAAGAGCCACTTTTTCTTTCAAGTGCAGTTCTTTTCCAACACTGCCTGCAAATGAGCTTTGGTGCAGAGATTTGGGAGCAGGGGAGGCACATGGGGGAAGAAAAAGTCCCCAGCCAATTGCACAAAGCCTTTTCCTGGAAGAGCCCTGGTTGTGGGGTGGTCAGGACATGTGGCTGCCTCTCCTGTTTCCTGGGCTCTGGCTTTGATGTCCAGGCACAGATGGGGTTCATCCCACTCCCATTAAAGGGCAAGGGAGACAGGCTGGGGGTGGCATGTATATACCTATGTATGTGTGTGTATGTATGTATATATATATATATATGTATTTCTATAATAGGCTATATTAGAAAATCCTCTCTATGTATAAATATAAAACACTGGTATCCAAACATGACACTGACAGGTAACTAAAGTGCTTGACAGGAGTCAGGCATGTATATGAATGCAAGTAAAACTATGCAATCCTGAGTGCCAGGATGGGGGCGGTGGGGAAGCAAAACAAGGTAGAGAGAAGCAGGTGCCACCCAGGGCAGAACAGAGGCCTCCTCAGCCCTAGGGCTCCAGCTAAGGTCCCAGTCAACACTCCTCCTCTTTCCTTGCTGTGCTCCTGTTCAGGAGCAGCAGTGTTGGAAAATGGAAGGGGAGGAAGAGTCCTTCTCCTGGGATCAGCTGGTCAGTGTCAGCCATACCTTCCTCTGCCCCTGGATGGGCTGGAAGTGATGGGCCCAAGGGCAGGAGAGGAGGTCGTGTGCGTAACTAGACAGTTGAAAAACACATTGGTCCTCTGGGCCAGCTCTAACTTCCCACCTTCCTGGGTCCCCTGGTAGGGGTGGCCTGAGGAGGAAGGAAGCCCCCGGGCCACTGCCCCAAGCTGTGACTCCTCCGGAAGCCCACGGCAAAGCATTAGCACCTCCACCATCCTCGGCAGGTGGCCTGCAACCAGGCTCATTCTGGCCTTAGACCCACAGACGTGCCCAGGGTAAGGAAGAGGGTGCCAGAACTTTAGGGAGTAGAGGACCCCCAGAGGAGAAGCGCAAGAGGTCCCCCCTGGACACAGTGCTACAAGAATGGGTTGGTAGTTGGAGGTTTGGAGGCAAATGGGCTTGGTGAGGATCCAGTCTGGAAAGAAAAGAACATGAAGTTATCTGCTGAGGGAAGAACACCTGTAAAATAGAAAAATGCATGTTTGGGTTCCCTTTATCGCTGGAACCACCTGTGGAGGGACAGGAGAGTATATGGGGGCAATGTGCACAAATGGGGGCAGGGCCACGACTGAGACACCATCCCTGGCTTGGCCCGAGTCCCACCCCGTGTCTCCTCTCCTGGAAGGGTTCTGTCCCCAGCCCCACACAGGGCACTCACCATGAAGGGGTTGGTAGAGATACCGGCCGGCTGGCTGAGTGGCCTCTGCACCAGCCTGGTGGGTCCCAAGTCCCCAAAGGAAGAGCCTGGGAAGCAAAATCAGTGAGCAACTGATATGGCCATGCTGCCATCGTGGCAAGGCTTCACTGCACCTCTTGGACGCAGGTCCTTGCTACACCCTCAAGCGACAGCCAGAGGGACTCCTCTAAAATTCTGGCATAAAGGTAAAGGGTAGCTAGCTAGTCGACACAGGCAGGCCCACTCCTCCCCCTACTGGTCAGAGACAGAACTAGCTCAGAGGCAAGCTAGGGCAGTGCCCCATCCCTCCCCATCCACAGGTCCTGCATCCTCACATTCAACCAACTGCAGGTTGAAGGTCGCTCTTTCTCTGGGCCTGGACTGAACATACTTTACTCCTCATCACCCACTCTTTGACAATACAGTGTAACAGAAATTTAACTAGCATTTATATTGCGTTAAACATTAAGTCATCCAGAGTTGCTTTAAAGATGTGCTTAGGTCCTATGCAGATACCATGCATGCCATTTTCTATGAGGGACTTGAGCCTCCATGGCCCTGGAGCCAGTTTCCTATGACACTGGTCTGTCCACGTGGAGGGGAACAGGGGTCAGAGAAACCCTTACCATTCTGCTGCGGTGTTAGCGAGTTCTGTGGAGGGAACAGCGGCGAAGGGAAGGTACTGGCAAAGGCCCCGGAGGGTGGCACTGGCTGGGCAAAGCCAGGTGCAGCATTGGTCATCCCAAAGCCAGGCCCTGTGGGGTGACATGAGGCTGAGGCAAACTTCTGTGGGGGCTAAGAATGTTTTTCTCTACATCCCTTCCTCAGGAAAGGCCCCTAGTGGAAGGACCCTGAGTGGGTAGGGGACTGTTCAGCTTCTCCTGAACCTACCAAGCCTGCCAGTCTGCCTGCAGCACCAAGGGCAGTGGCATTTATAAACACAGACACCACACAGAACCTGGGGAGCTCTCCCTGCACCTAGCAAGCTGTATATATGAGAGCGTTTTACCACTCCTCAGCTCGCGTCTCTACACAGTGTCTCACAAAAAAATAGCTCCAGGAGCCCATCGACGCCTCTCCTTGGCCTCAGGACTTTAAGGACACAGAAGCAGAGGCTGCAGAGGGTGGCAAGGGCCAGGTTGTGATTTCACAGTGGTCTCCTGGAAACTGAGGGGTAGACAGGGCCTGGGGATGGAGACTCCTTGCCATTATCAGTCACAAGAAAACAACATTCAGAGCTGATCTTCTGCTTGGTTTTCATGGTACAGGAGGTGGAACCTAGGCCCTGCCTACGCGAGGCAAGTGCTCTGCCACAAACTACATCCCTGCTGCTAGGGTTTAGATCTAAAACATCCTCCGAGGGCTGGCAAGATAGCTCCGCGGTCTAAAGCGCCTCTCAGGGACCGCGGTTCAATCCCCAGCACCACATGCCATGCCAGCCCCTCCCCCCAGGGCGGGCTGAGCTGACCCCCCCACCCCGCAAAAAAAAAGAATCCGTGATGTGTAGCGAGACACTGTAATAAATAAATGAATTTTAAAAAATAAATAAATAAAACATCCTCCGAGTTCTCCTGTTTAGAGAAGATCTGGACGGTGACTAGGTCACAGGGCGCCATATCAATGCTTGCATTGCATCTGCAGGTCAGAGCTGAAGGTGCTGCAAGGAGGCCTCGCTGCACAAGGGGGGCCACTTTGCAAGGTCCCTCATGCTCTCTGGCTCTTCCTGCTTTCTGCTTCCTGGCTGCTGGGGCCTTCCACAATGCCATCTCCATGCCACAGCCAGCCAGATACACAGCGGACCCTCTGAATCTGAATCCTTTAAGTTCGGGGTATCAGCAATCTCACTAAATGGCCCAAGTGGGGCTCAGACTTACCTTTCTGCCTCAGGCTCACTAGCAACTGGGGTTACAAAAGATATGCTCTTAGGTTTTTCCTACTCCTAGGATTTTTTTTTTCCGGAACCAGGGATTGAACTCAGACCCTTGCACTTGCCAGGCAAGCACTTATTTTACTATCTCCCCAGTCCCTAAAATCCTAAAATTCTGATTGTGGCACTTGGCTGCTTTTGCCTTTGGCTTTCTATGGTGGCCTGGTTGAGAACAGGTCTGGCCTAAGCTGGTGAGCAATGAGGTGAATTTATGTGCGGAGAGCTTTAAGAGACTGGTTTCCCAGGAGTCTGAAAAGGACAGAGGGAATAGACATATCGGTGCATGCCTGTAATCCCAGCATTTGAGAGGCTGAGGTGGGAGGATTGCATGAGTTTGAGGCCAGCCTGAGCTCCATGAAAGACCCTGTCTAAAAAAGGAGGAAGTGGAGGTAGGAGACAGTACAGGTGACTTACCTGGGGCCAGGCCATTGGGCTGGAAGGGGTTGGTGGAAGGCAGCTGGGGCTGGGCTGCAGGGATGGCGAAAGGATTGGTGAAGGCTGCTTGGGGTAGAACAGGAAGAGAGTGAGTGAGTTGCCTTTGCTATCACTTGCTCAGTCCCATGACTGCATCCTGCTAAAGCCTGACCTGCCTCTCCCTCTCCGTTCCCTGTGCAGTCTCCACTCTCTTCCTGCTATGGGCCTGTCACTGTTCCTCCTGAGGTAGGCAAGGCTCACCTCCAAAGGTCAGTCCTGTGCTGCCACTGCCAGGCAAGGCAGACTGGAGCGTGGGGACCTGGCTGGCCACCCCGAAGATGCTGCAGGACATGGAGAGATGTTAGGGAGCTCATCCTCCAGGCCAGGAGACATGTGGCCACCGTGCTTTTAGGGGAGGAGGAGGACCGGGAGGGAGAACAGGAGCGGAGGTGGGACAAGTGGGGCCAGTCCTGAGGGACACCTACACCCACCTGCCAGGGACACTTCCAGGGGACACCCCAGGTCCCAAGAGGCTGCCCACATCTGTGAGGTTGCTGGGCTGAGAGGCAGCTGCAAGTGGAGCGGCACCAAATGGAGTCACCTGGCTGCTTCCTGGGAAAGAACACAGGAAGGGCTGGGTGAGACAGGAAGCTACGGCAGGAAGCAGAGGTGGGCTGAGGTGGGCTGCGTTGGAGTGGGGTTTCGACAAGGAGGCATCCCTGGTTGCTCTGAGGCAGCTCGTGCTACCCTCAGTGTGTGTGGGGGGGGGGGTTGTCCCCCTCTGAGTTCTGGCCAAGGTGACAGCTCAGGTGTCCCCAAGCTCCCCAGTGCTCCAAGCTGTTACTCAGAAATACAGTTCCTCCAGAGTCAGTCCCTCCCCACTCCCCATGTAGCTTGGCTTATGCTTCCCTGATGGAAAGTTCTGATCCTTCAGCCAGTACCTGTTTACAGATGTGTCACATGAAGGAACAAACAGAGGAGCTGGGAAGGACAGAGCATCCACAGCACACTTGAGACACACAGGGATGGGGCACAGAGGTTGGAAGACTCAGTCCTACAGAAACCAAGCCAACTCCGCCTAGGGGCCTCAGCGTGACAGTGCTCCATTTGGGTTTATGCCAGGGATATCCAAATGGGAATCAGAACTGGATTCTAGTAGTGGCTCCACTACCTGACGTGACTGAAAAATCATCCCCTTCTCTAAGTTTTTCATCCTGCACTCTTACAAGGTGGCTGTCAGGACCTTCTGAGGTATTTGAAAGGATTTAGAAACCTTTAAGTATGATGCAAACAGGAGGCACTATTTTACCTTTAAGAAACTATTTCCAGGGCTGCAGGTGGAAGGGAAGGTCTCAGAGGAACTGTATGGTGGCTGCTGCAGATAGAAGCCAGGCAGCAAGGTCGTGTCCCCCACCCCCTCAGCCTCTAGGTTCTACTTTCAAAAAGACCCCCTGGCCACTAACTCCCGCTCACATCATACTCACCAGAAGCCTGTCTTCAGAGGGGCCCGCCCTGACCATCAGGGTGAATTTGAATCTGGATTTCCTTGCATAGAACCCTGTTCTTGTTCTTCATAGTACCTGACATATCTGTAGTGCTTTTTTTTTTTGAAACAGGGTCTCCAGATGTAGTCCAGGCTGACTTTGAACTCACCATGTGACCCAGGTTGGCCTTGAACTCATCAGCCTCCTAAGTGCTAAGATTACAGGTTCCAACCTATCTAGCTCAGTCTGGTGTGTGTGTTTGAGACAGGGTCTCATTGTGCAGTTCAGGCTATCCTTGAACTAATCTTGTAGCCCAGGCTGGTCTTGAACTCACAATTCTGCCTCAGCCTCTTGAGTGCTGGAATTACAGGCCTGTGCCACCACACCCAGCTGTTGGCCTGGTTTCTCACTGGTAAAATTTTTTGAGGATCTAGAGCTGTGATTTCAATCTCCACACTCTCCCCCTTCTAAAGGCCATACAAGCCAAGGGTAGTGGTGCACACCTGGAATTCCAGGACTCAGGAGGCTGAGGCAGGGGGACTGCTACAAGTTGAAGGCCAACCTGAACTACATAGCAAGGCCATGTCTAAAAGGAAGCTGAAACATATCCTTTTTAGGGGCTCCTCCTCTGCAGGGCTCACATGGCGATAGCACCAGCAGCTCATGAGGCAGCAGGGAAGACAAAGTGCCCGGCACCTCCCTAGTGCCAGGACCTGAGGCCAGCTTCATCTCACTGGACATCTGTTCCTCTCTTGCCACCTCTCTCCCCATTACCAGTGTTTTTTCCATAAACACGTCCCACTCCGAGCTTTTTCCCACCCAGCCAGGCAGGGGCGGAGGGGATCTCCTGGGTCTCCAGGCCTTCACTCTGCAGGGAAGCTGGTGTTTCTGAGAAAACCAGATCCCTCTCCTCAGATCGATCAGATTCTACACGCTCCCTTTCACCACAGCAACCACGTAAGAGTAGCCAAGGTCCTCTGTCATCCCGTGGTAAGGGCCACAAGGTGACTAAGAATGTGAGCAAACCAAGGCACAGCCGCCACTGAAGACATTTCACCAAACACACCAAATTCATGTGGGACATTATCCTGGAGGTGTGCGGCTCCGCCCCCTACAAGCAGCGCTCCATGGAGCTGCTCAAGCTCAAGGTCTCCAAGGACCGGCGTAACCTTGAGTTCATCAAGAAAAGCATGGGGACACACTCCACGCCAAGAGGCAGTGTGAGGAGCTGAGCAACGTGCTGGCTGCCATGAGGAAGGCAGCTGCCAAGAAGGGCTGAGCCCCTTGGGATAAAGCTTTGCAGAAAGTTAAAAAAAAAAAAAAAAAAAAAAAAAAGATTCTGCATGCTCTGGATCTTTGCATTCTAGGGGTTTCTCATGGTGACGACCAGACCAGCTGTGTATGCCGCCCACAGGCACTAGAGGGCAGAGCTGGCCCTAGGTGGTGCACCACTCTGCCCCCCCCCCCCCAGGCACATCGCTAACCTTTTAACTGCAGTCACAGAAACTGCAGTTTTAGGAATCTCCCTGCTCCACACACACAGCCATGCACCTTAGAACAGTCAAGGAACTTCAGTTTCAGAAATCTCCCTGCTCCATACTCCTCCTTCAGACATAAAAATAAAACTAGGCTTGTCAGAAGAGAGAGCTGCCTCTCAAAATCTCCTCCCATACTTCCTACTCAGTATGACATCAGTTCATGCCAGAGTTCAAACCAGCGCCTTGCAGGCCAGCACTGTGCCCCTTCACCACTCTTCCCTCCCCCACCCCCCAGCTCCTCAGCAGTCCTTTGTTCAATGGAATACTCATGACTGTGGTGCGGGAAGAAAGTGAGTGGGGAAGCTGAAGCAGGAGAATCACAATTCAAAAAAAAAAAAAAAAGATTCCGGATGCTCTGGGTCTTTGTATTCTAGGGGTTTCTCATGGTGAAGACCAGATCGACTGTGTATGCCACCCACAGACAGGTCAAGCTTGACCTGGGCAACTCAGTGAAAGGAGGAGAGAGGAAAAAAAAAAAAAAAAGGAGAAAAAATAAATAAATAAAAAAGAAGAAAAGGAGAATGGGGTCTGCCACTCATTAATAGTGTTTGCTTTTGGCCAAGTCACTGGACACGTGAGCCAGTTTTCTCAACTGCAGAGAGAATGCTTCCTCCTTGGACTACGTCAAAGCCGCTGGTGATGGCAGGCGCCTCCCCATGTTGGCTGGCCTGGCTCTGGCATGCGCTACCGTATCCAGCTAAATAATGCTTAAATTTAGTACAGTAAAAGACACATTGCCAAACTGGATGAGCTGGCCCATGTCTGTAATCCCCATACTTGGGAGGCTGAGGCAGGAGAATCTCTGTGTTTGAGGTTAGCCTTCACTACATATCAAATTCAAGGTCAGCCTCAACTGCATAGTGAGACCCTGGCTTGAATGTTTGCTTTCTGGCTAAGCAGACCCTGGCAAAGCGCTCATGGCCTGCTCAGCCTGTCTTCTCTCTGGGTCTGCCTGGCGGACTGGGTCTTGGTGCAGTCTTGTGCCAGGAAGGCATTTCACAACCTTGTGGACCAGGGAGATGGCTCAGTAGAATGAGTGCTTCCCTGGCAAGCGCAAGGGCAATCCCCGGTTCCACAAAAAAAAAAAAAAAAAAAAAAAAGAAAGAAAATAAGGCTTTTATGCTGGGGAGATGGCTCAGTAGAATAAGCACTTCCCTGGCAAGTGCAAAGGCCTGAGTTCAATCCCCAGTTCTGCCACAAAAAAAAAAAAAAAGTCACAACCGTGGGTTGGGGCACAGCTCCGTGGTGAAGCACATGCCTAGCACGTATGAGGCTCTGGGTTCAACTTCCAGCACCATGAAAATAAATAATAACTTTATCTTGGCTACTTCATCTAGTGCTCCCATT
>PVKA01004967.1:0-30011 GCA_004027165.1 Ctenomys sociabilis | reverse complement strand
TAAAGGTCCATCTCACCATATAACAAGGGCTACCAATCTTTAAAGTTTTTGCCCATTTATCCTCACTTGTGCTTCTCATTAACAAGTTGAAGACTTTATTTTTTGAGACAGGGTCCCATTATGTAGTTCAGGTTGGACTGAACTCATTATATAGCCCAGGCAGGCCTCGAAGTCCTGGAGATCCTCCTGCCTCAGCCTCCCGAGTGCTGGGGTAACAGGTGTGTGCCATCATGCCTGGCTCCATATTTTTTCTGAATATCAGATGTTTTTATCCATGAGTCCATTCTTTTTTTTGCCTCCAGAACCGGGCATTGAACTCAGGCCCTTGCACTTGCCAGGAAAGTGCTTATTTCACTGAGCCATCTCCCTGGCCCCACGAGGCCATTCTTTTTGACTTATGTATGCAAATTTCACAAATGCCTTCAGATGTTAACTTTTTTTTCTATTTTCTATGTTGTATCTGCTTCCCGTTTCATGGGTTTGATGTTTAGGGCATGTATTAACATATATAATGACCTTTGCAGTGTCTCTGTCTGTTCATATTATAGATTTTATCTCATGGTACAGGGTCAAATTATAATAAGGTTATAAATTTTTTTTTTTTTTTGTGGAACCGGGGATTAAACTCAGGCCCTTGGGCTTGCCAGACAACTACTTATTCTAAAGATTGTTTATTTAAGTTTGAAAATGTAACCAAAATGTACATTATATAGTTTAAATTTATGTATGTATGTATGTTTTTGAGACAGGGTCTTACTTTACACTACAGGTAGTCTTTTTATCTTTTTTTTTTTTTTTTTTTGGTGGAACCAGGGATTGAACTCAGGCCCTTGCGCTTGCCAGGGAAATGCTTACTCTATTGAGCCATTTCCCTAGTTCCCTTCTGGGAACTGAACTCAGAACCTTGTGTTTGCCATGCAAGCTCTGTGCTGCTGAGCTACATCCCCAGCCACTACTGGTAGTCTTTGAACACACTATGTAGCCCAGGCTGGCCTTGAACTCAGAGCAGTCCTCCTGCTTCAGACTCCCATGGTATGTGCCATTGTGCCCAACTAAATAATGCTTAAATTTAGTACAGTAAAAGACACACTGCCAAACTGGATGAGCTGGGCCATGCTTGTAATCCCAGCACTTGGGAGGCTAAGGCAGGAGAATCTAATCTCTTGAGTTTGAGGCCAGCCTTCACTACCTAGTGAGTTCAAAGTCAGCCTGAACTGCATAGTGAGACCCTGGCTTGAAAAGAAACAAAGATGCATTGACAAAAACAATGGGATGAGTGTGTCTGAATCTAGGGGGAGGGTGGTTTGAATACTCAAGAGGTGCTGATGGCAATTTATCTTTAGAGTACAATTTTTTTAAGTTTAAACATTCCCTGTCTTAGGTTATAGTCACCTCAGATCAAGCAATTATGGCAATTTCTAGCAAACAAAAACATCCCAATGTGAAAATAAGCAATATCTTGTGGGAGACCAAAGGCCAATTGAGGCCTAACTGGCTTGTTATGAAGCACAAAGTCAATACAGCTGTGATAGCTTGTTCACCGGCGTGTGCGCTAATGGACAATGGAAGGCGGCGATTCTTGCATTACTTTACCTGCTTGTACCTGTGTCAGACAAAGTAAAAGCCAGACCAGCCAGGTACTTGGGGCTCCTCTGTCTGCTGGAGGCAGGAATCCCCTGGCTGCCTCTTGTTAACTAAATCTGTCTTTCATCCTGGTTCGCTCCCAGGTCAGGGTGACAAACTAGTGGGACTAGGTCCCTATAAATGGCTCTTGCAAGGAGAAAGCCCAGGGTGGGCTGGTTCATCATGGATGACCTGGGACCGGTGTATACCAGTCTTTTATGGTATTTCTTAGGTGTCAAGATAAATATATTTTCACATTTACATTCTCAGTCCCTAGTTTACTGCCTGGCATGTGGTAAATGTTGAATGAATTAAAACTTTAAGACAGGGATAAACATAAGTTTATATTTTAAGTTTCATTTCTAAATTTTGTAGGAGTTTAACTACTAAAGACAGATAGGGTTGGCCAAGTAGCTCAGTGGATTAAAGCTCCTGCAAGCAGGTGCAAGGACTGGGGGTTCAATATCTGGGCCTGCCATGCTGCCCTGCCCCCTGGGGCAGGAAGAGACAGCAATCGAGAATCTTTTTTTTTAAATGGCAGAATAGGGGATTGAACTCAGGTCCTTGCACTTGCCAGGGAAGCACTTATTCTATTTGAGCCATCTCCCCAGCCCTGTGAGATACAACTGAGACTGGGAGTGGTGGTGCCCCTGTAATCCAGCTCTTGGGAGGCTGTAAACAGGTGGATCACTAAGATCCTTCCCTAAAATACAAAAAATAAATTAAATAAAAACAAAATCTGCCAACTTACCTCTTATTTAAAAATATGCGAAACAAAAAAACCCTGCATTTAAAAAAAAATTACAGCATGTCTGTATCTACTTTATTCACACGTCTGGCATTGTGCAACTTTGGGATATTTCTCAAAGCTAAATCACCATGAAAAATAAATGTTTTGAACTGATTTAGGCATTGAGGCAATCATGACACTGAAACTGAAGATAGTCATGAAAGAGAACTTCCAAAACTGCTTCAGGAAGTGGCAAGAATGATGGGACAGGTGTCTGAAGGAAGGCAAAATATTTTGAGGTGGGATAATGGCCATGTGCCTTTTACTGTAATAAATTAAATGTTCCCTCCATTTTTTGATCACACTTCATATGCTCTGGGCTGGAAATGTAGGCTATACAAAGCTTAGTATATATAAAGCTCAGGGTTCTATACCCAGTACTATTAAATAAAAAAAAAGAACTAGAAAAGAATATATACTTCACTAATTATAAAATTTGATTTATGTTTGTTAGACTATTCAAATCATCTTTATTGCTTATCTACCTATTTTACCCAGTAATCTATTTTGTATTTTAGGACAGGGTCCACAGGGTCTCACTACATAGATCAGACTCATAGTGATTCTTCTGTTTTCAGCCTTCCAAGTACGGGGATTACAGGTGCACCACCATGCTCAGTCTCAATCACTGTCTCGCATGCCCCAGGGACAGGCCCTGGCACGGCACTCTGGGGATCGAATCCTGGCTGCTGTGCTCTACGTAAGCAGGTGCTTTAATCTGCTGAGCTATCTAGCGTATTATAGTCTACTTGATTGTGAGCGTATTATAGTCTACTTGATTGATTCATTAGATGTCCATTGTGTCTAACAGGTTTCGGTTTATGAATCTCAAGGTTCACTGTCAGTTACTTTAAGTACAGGACCATGAGAACTTCCTTAAGAGGTTTAACTTTTATTACTTTTTGTTATTATTTTTTGTTTGGCGGAACCGGGGATTGAACTCAGGCTCTTGCGCTTGCCAGGGATGTGCTTATTCCACTGAGCCATCTCCCTGGCCTTTTATTACTATAAAATGTCTCTTAATGATCCATTAAAAATAAAATCAAAACAAAAGCAGCCCAGCAGTTCTCAGTGGCCCAGGAGAAGTCTCAGCATTTGCCTCTTCTTGGGTCTTGGGCCTAGGTGACCTGATTCACTCCCTCATCTATGAAATAGCTCAATGGTGGTAACTCTGGGTTTTGGAGGGCTGAGTGTTGAGCGGAGGATCTCATGCATGCTAGGCACATGCTCGCCCACATGGATTCTTCCAGAATTCAAAACTGTATGATCAGAGGAGCTTGGATAGGCTGTGGGGTGGGAAGGAAAACTTACCAAAGCTGTAACTTCCAGTTAGCATCCGACTGGCTGGCAGTGAGGGTGGAGAAGGGGAAGGGAGGGAAAGGGAAGAAGAGTGTGGTTAGGGCTTGTTCACAGGGCTACAACACCCTAGCGGTCTTCCTCGCCTCCAGGACACCGACAGGGAGAGGCGGCCCTGAGGCTGCGAATATAGCTGTCTGGAGGCTGGGCCAGGAAGCAGGTGCCTTGAAAGGCCTTAAGGATCTCCTGCAATTGGAGTTTACAGGCCTTTGCTCTTAGAGGGATACACAGGACTTCTGGAGATGACCTTAAATTTGACCCAGTCCTAGCCTTTGGGGGTGGTATATCACATACACAATCAGAGTGCTTTCAAGAAAAATTCCTGTCATGCTTGATTTGTCTAGGACTCAGGTCTTTCACACTTCCAGACAGAAACCATCTTGGATAGAACCCGCTCAGTCTCTGCTGCCAGAGTAGCCATTTCCTTATGTGTAAAACAGGGCCACAGCACCAGCTCTCCTGACAGGCATGCGTCACATACACTGCCTCCTCGGTGCCACCGCCTTCATCAGGTAGTGGGGCTGTCACTAAAGGGTGATGCTGGGATGTGGACAGCTGGTACCATACGGAGGGAGAAAGGCAGTGGGTGGCAGTTTACCTGTGGGTGCTGGCTGAGCCTGGAAGGGGGCTTGGGCTGCAGGAGGGAGGCTCCCGAAGGCAGAAGGGCTGGGACTGCTGCCAAAGGCATCAAAGTTGGTGAAGCTCCCGTGGGAAGGTGTCTGACCTGTGCGTAGAGGGAATACAAAGCTCGTATGGAGAAAATTTTTCTGCATAATTACACAACATACCTACTAATGTTACAGGCCAAAGGCCACTCTTAGGGGACATTTGCCTTTCCAGCATTCCCTTCAGGGGGGTAGGGCAGCAGCCTGAGGCTGAAAGCCAGACCCATGTGGGGACAAGGGCACTGGAAGTCTCCATTATCACTCCCTGCATCTTTTATCCCTAGCCTGGAAGGCATTAATATTTTTTGTCAAGGACTAATATGGGGCAGAATCATGTGGGGAATAAACGCCTTTTTTATTTTTTTGGGGTGTGGGAAGACCTGAAAAAAAAAAGAAAAAGGGAAATTAGATATTATACAACCTTGTTTAACACTCTGCTGGCTCCTGATGCTGTCTGAGAAGAGGAAGGTGAAATGGGACACAAGATAATCCTCCTCCCATCTTAATGGAGAGAAAGTAGTGAGCAGGCTCTTTGGCTGTTCTAAGAGGAGGAGCTAGGAGCCCTGCTGTTAACACTATGGCTATACGTAATCCCTGACGTAATCCCTGATGTAATCTCTGCCACACCAGCCCATCCCCACCCTTCCAGGGAAGCTGCTTCCAAACCACAACTACAACCCGAATTAGGGCAAAGAGACCAAAAGCCACTCCTTGAGCAACTGCATGTGTTGTGTGACAGGTGTGTGCATGACAGGGAGATTCTTGCTGCAGGTCTGCTTACCCACAAAGGCCGGGAACGCAGCAAAAGATGGTGTCACCTGGGGAGCAGCAAAAGGGTCTCCCCCGATGTCAGCCAACAGGTCAGTACTGGCTTTCTTGGCAGAGGAGTGTGGAGGAGGCTGGGAGCTCCGGGCCTGGGCTGTCCGAGCCTGAGACTGGCTGACAGACTTGAGAAAGGAAGACATGTGGCAGAAACTTAGAATTCCAGAGAGGACCCAGGGCACTGTGTGCTCCCCAGGCTGCCCCCAAGATAGGCAAGGAGCAGAGTAAGCAACTTCCCCCAACCGAGCAGCTACCCAAGTGAAGCTGTCTTAGCTCCTCTCAGAACTGAAATCAAATTCATCTTCTAACTATGAGGTCTGATAGAAAAATAGAGAATAATGATCAGGGTTGGAGTTGACGCTGAATTCCTCATACCAATCCCTGCTGGGTTCTTGTATCTTCCAAGGGATACAAGGTCTAGAGGTGAAAGATGCCAGCCATGGAGAGGAGCAGGCCTGGAGACCATCTCACGGCAACTGCATGGTTTAGGATAGCGGCCCCTGTCTCATGATCCACCTCACCCGAGCCCCACGTTGACATGCAGGGCAGATCTGAGTTACCTGGCTAGAAGCGGTGGCAGTTTCTATGACAGATGGCACAGGGTCCCCCAGAAGTGTCCTCTGGGGCTTCCCTTCTGGCATGGAGCCCTGGACAGGAGTGGAGGAGCTGCCTTTGGCATAAGCAGGCCCCTTGACTTGGTCCGGGGGGACGTACCTTTGAGAAAGGACAGGCAGGCTATAAAGAGGGAGGAGATCTCGGGCCAGGTTCAGCGTAGGTGTACTTGGGAACACACGTTACAGAGGGCAAAGTCTATTCTTTTTTTTTTTTTCTATTTGTCTTTTTGAGACAGGGTCTCACTACGCAGTTCAGGATGGCCTTAAGCTCACTTTGTAGCTCAGGCTGGTCTCGAACTCACAACAATCCTCCTGCCTCAGCCTCCCAAGTGCTGGGATTACAGGCATGTGCCACCACACCCGGCTATTCTTATATATATATATATATTTTATGTATTCAGTACAGGGTCTCACTATGCAGCTCAGACTCACAGTGATCATCCTGTTTTCAGCCTCCCCAGCACTGGGATTACAGGTGTGTGCCACCACACCCAGTCTTGGTGGCCAGCTCAGCTGGGGGTGGGTGTGGCCTGTGGTATAGGGGATGGAGCCTCAAGAGTTGTGCTTGCCTAAGCAGGTGCTTAGTATGCTCAGCTATCTTATCAGCCCTGCTCATATTTTCTTTATGGATCCCCTCCTTAGGATTTTTTGTTTTGTTTTGTTTTGCGGGACTAGGGGTTGAACTCAGGACCCTGCACTTGCCAGGCAAGCTCTTATTCTACTGAGCTATCTCCACAGCCCCATAGGATCCCCTCCTTAGAAGAGAATTCAGTAACTCTGAAAGTTCTACCTTTGTTGGGACTGACAGGGTAGCTCAGGAGTACACTGTTTACCTAGCAGAAGCGAGGCCTGAGTCTAAACCTCAGTCCTTCCCAGAAAAAAAATAAAGAGTACTCTTTCTTGAGCATGCCCTCGAGCACCCTGATGTTATTTTTCCTGTAGGAATGGGCACTTTGTGGGGCTGCTCCGGTTTTCCCTTCTCTCCCTGTCTTCTTTTGACATCTTAATCTACATGGGTTTCACATAAGGGCACACACAATTGTGCTGAGTCCTACCTCCCACCCTATCAAGGTCCCTTTGTCACTCCTAGTGTCTCTTTCTCAGTTCTTCTCAGCTCACAGAGAAAGTACTCACCTTGTATTACTAGTGCTCACCAGCAGCCTGTCCTCCAGGTCCTGCTACTTCTGATAAGATTCCCTTCTACAGCTCCTAAGACCTCTTGGAACCCCTGCACCCTGGAGGCTGGGGCACAAGGACTGCCGAGGCAACTTGGCAAGACCTTGTCTGAAAACAAAAAATGGTGTGTGTGTGTGTGTGTGTAAGCTGGGGGTGTAGCTTAGTGAGAAGGCCCTGGATTTAAGCCTCAGTATCACACCAAAAAAGAACCCTTCCCACTATGGTACATGTGGTTCCAACACTGGAAACAACTTTTTTTTGTGTGTGGTACCAGGGATTGATCTCAGGACCTTGTGCTTTCCAGGCGAGCGCTTGTTCTATTGAAGTTATCTCTCTGGCCCCAACAACTCTGTGTGTGTGTGATACTGGAGACTGAACTTGGGACCTTGCACTTGCCAGGCATTTATGCCACTGAGCTATCTCTCCAGCCCTGGAAACATCTTAATTTGGACATTATGATGAGATTCAAAAACATGCTTCATTTTAGAGATAGGGTCACAGCAGGTAGTACAAGTCGGTTTCAAACTCACAACAATTCACCTGCCTCTGCCTCATGATCAAAATCATGGTTTACCCACATCAATCTTACTTTCTGTGCTGTCTTCTCCACTTTATTTTTTTGTGAACTCAGGCCCTTGTGCTTGCCAGAGAACTGCTTACTCCACTGAGCCACCTCCCTGGCCCCTTTATTTTTATTTTTAATATATTTAGTACTGGGTCTATAGGATCTCACTACACAGGTAAGACTCATAGTGAACCTCCTATTTTCAGCCTCCCAAGAGATGGGATTACAGGTGCACGCCACCACACCCAGTCTCAGTCACTGTGCCCCGGAGGTGGGGCCAACATGGCATGGTATGCTGGGGATCAAACCCCGGTCCCTATATCCGCCTAAGCAAATGCTTTAATTCACTGAGCTATCTGGCCTGCCCATTTTCCCCACTTTAAAGTCACCTATAACCCCAAAAGGCACATGCCCAAAGACCAAACAACTGGAGAGAGAAAGCAAAGGAGAATGGAACAAGCTGTCTTCTTCATCAGGAAAACAGAAAACTTGTAAGCTACAAACAAAACGATGAGCTCAGTGGATAAAGCTGCAGGCCTTGTGCTCTCTGCACCTCTGTGAGATCAGCTGAGATACAGATACACCCCCAGCAGCCCATCGCCCCACACTAATCTCATCTCCCCCAAAGCCTTGGATTTTATAGCTGAGAACGCACTGTCCCTCTGTGTTGTTTAGAAGACAGAAATTAGTCCTAATTGAATCTGAGCCCAGCCTCTGTGCAATGCCCACACCACCTGGAAACTGGACTGTCAGAGCAAACATGTCTTGGACACATGTCTCCATAGCCATCTCTTCCTTCTCACCATCTTTTCTTTTCGTATTTTTCCTGGAGAAATTCCTTCACCTTCTGGGGATCCCTGGAATCTGGTATTAAAGATGTTCGAGCATCAAAAAGACCCAGCCAGATCTTCCTGCAGACCTGAAAGAGCAGGACCAGATGACAGAAGTTGGAGCAGAAAGCATGAACTATGAATGATCACTTCAGTATATCTTCCCTCAATGACCACTTTCTTTTTTTTTTTTCTTTTTCTTTTTTTTTTTGTCTTTTTGAGGCAGGGTCTCACTATGCAGCTCAGGCTGGCGTTAAGCTCACTTTGTAGCTCAGGCTGGTCTTGAACTCACAACAATCCTCCTGCCTCAGCCTCCCGAGTGCTGGGATTACAGGCCTGCGCCACCACGCCCGGCACAATGACCACTTTCGATGTTTCCACCAATAAAGATTTATTGAGCTTAGACACAGTGCTAGGATCGGGATCTATGTGATATGATCAAAAAGTATGGTGAATATTAACTTTTTTAAAAAAATATTGTAATTGGGGCCAGAGATGGCTCAGTAGAATAAGTGCCTGCCTGGCAAGCAAAAGGGCCTGAATTCAATCCTGGGTTCTGGGAAAAAAAAAAAAGTTATACACACACACACACACACACACACACACATACACACACACAATAACAGATACAATACCTCCCTCAAATACCCCCCTCAACTTAAACACATCCCATTGTTCTTGCAACTTTCCAAAGCTGTTCTGGAAATCCTCTTTCATCAGTGTCTGTATTCTCTCTCTCTTTTTTTTTTTTGGTGGAACTGGGGACGGCTGAACTCAGACCCTTGTGCTTGCCAGGGAAGCGTTTACTCTACTGAGCCATCTTCCCAGCCCTTTGTCAGTGTCTGTAGTTGTGCTGTTGTGGCTGCCTCAATGTTCTAAATCAATTAAAAACTATTTCCCTTCCATGATCACCCTGACTTTAGGGAAGAGCCAGAAGTCACACAGCGCCAGGTGGGAGAGAATAAGGCAATGCAGACCCTGAGTCGTGTTTTTATGAGCCGCTGGATGACAGTGGGGAGCAGCAGTCACTGGACTTTCTTTTAATGAATTTAGTACAGGGTTTATAGGGTCTCACTACACAGATCGGACTCATGGAATTAAGCGCTGGGATTACAGGCTTGCGCCACCACGCCCAGTCTAGTCAGTGGATTTTTTTTTATCACACTGCATGAAAACACAAAAGAGGATTTGCAAAAGCACCCCAGAAAGTGGCAAGAACAGGGCATGGGGCCAGGAGATAGCTCAGTAGAGTAAGTGCTTCCCTGGCAAGCACAAGGGCCTGTGTTCAATCCCCAGTTCCAATGGAAAAAAAAAGCACAAGGCATTAGAAAGTAGCAAGAACGATGGCATAAGAAGAGGGAGACTTTCAGGGGGACGCAGGTAACGTGTCTTTTACTGTAATAAATGTTAAAAGTTTAAATATTAACTGTACATTTTGATCACACCTGGTATTTACAGACCCTCATCCTCAGAGTTTCTAATCTAAAGGGCAGCTTCATGCCTGAGACAAAGATAAACTAACAATTACACAGTGCTACGTGGACTGAAAAAGGAAAGCAGAGAGTCATGAGAATTATGGACAACTAAGGTCTGGATGGGGATGAGGTCAGGGCCAATTTTTAGAGCCCCTGATGTCACCCTGTATGTAACCCATTCATTCACCTGTAAGCTAAGAGTACTGCTCAAGCCAAGGACAGCAACTCTATAGTCAACAGCTTTAGCTGGGGAAGGGCTCTGTTTACCTTGCAAGTGAATGGCATGGAATGAAACCAGGCAGTCCAGGTTCAAGGCTGCAGGGCTGTCTCCAGCTCCATGCCAGAGCGCCGGCCCAGCTGCCTCCGAAGGTGCATCCACACAGACCTCTAACCATTTCCTGAGTGCCCAGGGCCCCTACAGAGATGTTGCTCCTTTTGATTTCTCATAATGGGGTATAGACAAACACAACTGTATAACTAAGGTTCTACATGTAAATATTCAAGGGGCTGGCGGTATAGCTCAGCGGACTAAGCACTTGCTTAGGTAAGCGCAGGGACCAGGGTTCAATCCCTGGTTCCCCATGCCGCACCATTCCCCATGCGGGTGCGCCGGCCCTGCCTGCAACCCAGGTGTGGTGACTCGCGCCTGTAAAAATACAGCAAGCTGGAGACAAAAAGCGGGAAGATCACTGCGATTGTGGGCTGCATGCATAGTGAGACCCTGTACCAAATAAATAAATAAATATTCACATATACAGAACAAATGAAATGTCAAGTGCTGGCTGGGAGTGGTGCTGGGGCCCACCAGTGATCCCAGTGTTCTCCCAGATGAAGCAGGCGACTTGCAAGTTCAAGCACTCCCTGAAATAAAAACTACATAGAGCTGGGATATAGCTTAATGCAAAGGCCTTAATTCAATCTCCAGTACCTAACAGAATATACTAAAAAATTAAGAAAAACTCAGCCAAGTGTGGCAGCACACAACTGTAGTCCCAGCACCTGGGAAGCTGAGGCAGGAGGATCACCTTGAGTTCTGGGCTACACAGTGAGTCCATGCTAGCCTGAATTACATAGCAAGACCCTGTCTCAAAAAGGGGGGGGGGAGACAGACAGACAGAGAAAACTGGGGTTTTCCTGACACTGAGACAAGGCTCTGCTGGTGGGCAGGACAACAGCAGCTTCCTGATGCCCCTGAGGGACAGCTCACCTCATTTCCACGGGACTGCAGGAATATGACCTCAGGCTCTGTGAAAGTTGTCATGGAGATGGACTTGACTCGATGAGGGGGGTTCAGGCCTCTCCTGGGGTTGGGAGAAAGCAAGAGAAGACATGGTTAGGCAGTTGGCACAGTAGGTCTAACTCACAGGCGGCGGGAGGGAGAAAGGACACAACACTGCCCGGCCAGAGCACGAGAGCCCCGCCCAGCTCTGGGCTGCAGCTCAGCTGGCGTGGGGGTACTTGCTCAGAATAGGAAAGATCCTGGGCTCTATCCTGCGCACCTGGAGTTGCTTCCCATGGCCAGAAAAGGAGGGAAACACCAATGTTCAGGACTTCCAGTGAGAGGAAGACAGCCACAGGTTGCTGCTGGCTGTTGGGCGGGGGAGGCCAGGGCCCTCCAGAAGCTTCCTCTGCCCTGCCACTGACCCCATCAGGCCTAGTGTTCCCCCCAGGCCAAAGGGCTCCTTCTAGCACCCCAAACATAAGGCCCATTTCCTGCTAAGGAAACCATAGCACATCCTGAGGTCCCAAAGCCACAAAAACACAATTTCTCTACCTTAAGGAAAGGCACAATGAAGACCTTCAAGGATTCCAGATAACATCAACAAAGAAGGGGATGGTGGCCAGCAACATAATCATAAATCACTCCTCCTCTCCTCTCCTTAAAAGGGTAGAATGGTGGGATGCAGAGGTGGAGAGAGACCCCTTTCTTTCAACAAGTCTTTCTTTTTGGTAATGAAAATTAAACCCAGCACCTATACAATGAGTGATATCACCAGTCCTTTTGTATTTTTGTTTGGTTTGACAGGGCCTTATTATATAGTGCAAGCTGGCCTCAAATTCACAACACTCTTCCTGCCTCAGCTTCCCAAGTGCTAGGATTACAGTTGTGTACCATTGTGCCTGGCCCTTTTTATCCAGACAGGATTTTGCAACATCACTAAACTGCCAAGACTGGGCTGAAATTTATGACTCTCCTGCCTCAGCCTAAGGGTACTGGGATTACAGCAGTATATATGACTGTGTTCAGCCAGGAAATTGTCTTTAAGAAATGTTACAGCTCTTCTTTTTTTATGGGTACATCTTTCAGTAATGCACAGAGAAGTGAAGTCCAACCCTGAGCTATGGGAAGGCCTGGGCAGGAACTCAGATCCTGTCACGAGGCTTGTGCACCTGCTCTGTGTATTCCCCTACCCTTCTGGGAGGCAGCTCTGCCCACAGGAACCACAGGCAGCAGCAAAGGTGGTCTCCCCACCTCCACCCACAGGTCTCTGAGTCTCCGTCCTAACGGGAACCTGGGGATAAGCCAGGCAGGGCTGCAGATTCCCCTTCATTATGCCTCAAGGGTTAGTCTGGCCTAGAGCTACTGCCCTCCTATTAAATCTGGCCAAATCTAAATGAACAAATAAGAGATCACAGACAAAGGCAGGCAAAGCAGTCTAAGCTGCTAAGGCTTCTTTGGACTGTGACAAAGCTGCATGAATCTAGACGTTAACATTATAGTCAACCTTCCATAGCCATGAGTTCTGCAGCCACAGAATTGACCAAGTGTGGACTGAAACTATTTGGGGAAAAATTGCTTATGTGGGGAACACGTACAGACTTTTTTTCCCTGTCATTATTCCCTAAGAACAACTATTTACGTAGGCAGCATTAACATTATAAATAGTTTGGAAACATCTGAAGTATACAGGAGAAGCCTGCTGCATGGTGCATGTCTGTAATCCTAGCACTCCAGGAAGCCAAGGCAGGAAGATTGCAAGTTCAAGCCCAGCCTCGTCTCAAAAAAAAAAGGTTGGGGGATGTAGTTTTTAATGTCAAGGCCTTGGTTTCAACCTCCAATATTAAAAAAAAAAAAAAAAAAAAACCCACCCCAAACTTTTAAACCCTAAAAAGGTATGTGTAGTAAATACATCATTTTTATATAAAGTACTTGGCCATCATGGATTTGGGGACAGGATTCTGAAACCAATCCCCGGTCCCCAAAGATACCCAGGGATCACTGAGTCTGGAGTAGAGCATTGGTTGATGTCTTCAGGAAAACGAAAGGGAACAAAGACATGACATTTTCCAAACAGAAATCCTAGAAAAAAAAAAAAAAAAAACCCATAAAGAAGGTCAGGAAAACACTCATTTACACCTGAGGTACACACACAGAACAAAGGAGCCCCTGCCAGGTCTGAGGATGAAGTGCATGTGACAGGACTCACAGCAGGTGTGTGGAGGCACAAGGACAGGGCAGTTGACACAGGGTAAAGTGAACAGCAACAGTCGGCATGGGTTCTTTGGGATGATAAATTACTCATTAAGGGATTCTGAACAAAGGATGGGGCAGACTTCGGCCAGGTTGTTTTCAACAAATTCCACTGCCAGACTTTAAGTGAAAAGGTGCTCAGATGCGCTTAGAAAAAAAACCCCAGCAACACCAGAGTGGTCTGATGCCCTGCAGAAGGATAAAAGCAAAGAAACCAAAAGTGAGGCTTTGGTCCTAAACATCAAGCAGCAGCTCTTAAATATCATCGGCCCTGAATTCTCCTATCACCCTTTGCAGATACTCCAGTGTTCTCTCCCAAGGCTCACCCTGCTAATGGCTTGGTTTGGCTTTTAATTGCAGCTTTTTTTTTTTTTTTGAGACAGGGTCTTGGTTTTTACTCCAGATTGACCTTGAACTTGAAATGATCCTCCTGCCTTAGCCTCCAACGGGCCAGGATTACAGATGTGCGCACCACACCCTATCGGGCCTGCTTTTATACTCTTCCCATTGCGCTTTTCACCGTGATGCCAGGTCCTTCCCTTTCCAATGCTGAGCCTCCCTGAAGCCAGGTCAGAATCACCTCACTGTCCCTAAGATCTCATTCCTCTCCCTCACCTCTTACTACATTTCTGTTTTGCCAAAACAAGAGCCCTTACAGCAGGCACTTCAGGGACGCAGAAATCACAGGTCCTTGTCTCTGACCACAGGCACTTGCTTCTGAGGCCCTGGGAAGCCCACACAGGCACTAGTCAGCGAGGGAGGTCATTCGGGTGGGTGACAAGGCCGGATCCAGAAGAATGTGGCTCCAGGATGCAGCAGTGGGGGAAGGAAGGAATCAAATCAGTGACGGAACAGCAGAACCTGCTATGTTTACATTAGAAAAACAGGTCCCGAACCACAAAAAGGTCATTGACATTTCCAGAAGGGACAAGAGGAACTGTTAGCAAAGTGTAAACACAGAGGTGTGCTACCATTTTGAGGGAGGGGTGTCACCCAGACATCAGTCAAAAGGGGATGCTGGAACAGGAGTTTCTTAGTACCTGAACTTGGACAGTAGGTTTTTGTGGGGATGGGGGATGGGTGGGGTGAGGGTTGAGGAGAAGATGACAGGGCAAGAAAGGAAGGTAGAGAAAGTGATTTCAGTGCCCTGCGCCAAATGAATCTGCTAGAACAGGATGTTTCCATAGCACAGTACAAAAAGCCTTGCTCTGACCTTGATGTCTCTAGGCTGGATTATGTAGAACCAGAGCCACAGTCTGGGGGCAGGGAGAATGAAGGCAGCACTCTGCAGCCCAGGAAGAGGGCCTAGTTGCAGGGCCTGTGAGTCAGACAATTTCTTTCTGAATCACAAGGAGGCCATTGCTGGCAGGGAGAAGCAATTTAGAAACCAGCTGACTCCTGCCAGCAGCTGAAAGCAAATGGTCTAGGTGTGTTGCACTTTGTGGGGACATGCTGGGGTCATGCTGGCGGCCAGTGTGAGTCACTGGCCTGGAATTCAGCAGACCCAACCCTTGGACGTGCACCTCTTGGCCTCAACCCAACTCCCCAAAGAAAGTTAAGAGGGCGGTACTACCCTTTAGCTATCACAACAAATCCCTTCTGTCATTTTTTACTCGGGAGATGGTAGGGAAATACAGAGATAAATGTATTTACCCAGAATAGAGCAAGTTTTTCCATTCAAGAGCTAGGCATTACTAGGACTCCAGCCTAAAACCAGACCTGTTTCTTTTTATCTACTTTCACTTTTTACTGGTCACCTAACAGCATTTGAAGTTACTGTGAAACACTGGGCTGGCCAAAGCCCGATTCTCCCTTCCCCTCCTTCTTGGTTCTATTAATCACACAACGATGTCCACCAATACCACACCTTTTGTTTTTCTGTGGTCATCACCCTCAAGCTGGCCTATATTTTGCTTCTATCTCCATAAAAACATCAAACCTGCTCAGCTGCTCAGATAAGAAAGTTCTGCCAGGTCAACAGTGGAAAAAAACCAGTTCCACCTGGCACCCAAGTTCTTTGATTTGTGCCAAATTTGAACTTGGGAGTTCCTCACCTCTAAATATTTGTGCTCCGATTCGTACACTCCAGCTTGCATCTCTGCACCTGGGTTTTCCACTCCTCGCCTCTGAGGGGGGACAGTTGACCACTTTTGCTCTCTCCATGGGCTCCAACCATTTTTAACAGTCCCAAATAGGAGGGCTCTCCTATTACCCTGCAGGCCAACTTCTTTAATTTTAGGAAACCTCTTCCTTATCTAAATTCTGCTTTAACCCATTTCCTTTGTTCTTCTTGGACAGCAATGATAAACAGCTTCCTATCATCAGCTGTGGGTAGGCCCTGACAACATTACCAGATACTCCTGTCTTCCTGACTCAACCCCAATCCCTTTACATTTTTCCTCTTCACCCCTTCTTCATCCATTTTTGCCACATGCTTACTTTAGGGGCTTTTCAAAGTTCTCAGGACCCCGTTGGATAAGCAGCTTCAATCAGTAATTGAGGGGAAACTCTGCCTAGCCCACCTCTGCCCAGCAGAGAATGGGAAAGGTGGGAGAGGCAGGGAGGGAGCAATGGGACAAACAGAGACAAGGTGTATGAGCATCTCTTCAACCCAGACAGATGGAAAAGTACTAAATTACTAAATAACACAGGACATCTTTCCTTCCATGGAGATGAAACTGCTTCTATGGGGAGCCATTCCTACTAACGAGCCAGACAGGGAAATTGAGGCACATGTCATACAAGAGCTTGTGACAAATGGAGAGCTGTCAAACACACATCTTGACCCCCAGCCTAGAGCTCTGCCCACTGAAGTCTGACTCCTGTTCTCACAGTAAAGTTGAACAGGAGAGACAATACACAGCAAGGTATCCTGGTACATGCCTAGAATTCCAGCGACTTGGGAGGCTGAGGCAGGTGGTGAATACATTGCATTACGTTGGAAGCAAACCTGGGCAACCGGTGAGACCCAGTCTCAGAACAAAGTTTAGAAAAGAGCTGCACGTGGTGGGCATGACTATTATCCCAGAACTAAGGAGACAGAAGCAGAAGGATCACCATGAGTTTGAGGCCAGTATAGGTTACACAGGGTGTTCATGGTCAGCATAAACTACATAGGAAGTCTCTTTCTCAAAAGACAAAACAAAAAACAAACAAAGCAAAACAATCCCAGCACTCTGAAGGCTGAGGCAAGAGGATTGTTGAGAGCTCAAGGCCAGCTTGGGGTACATAGTAAGTTCAAGACTAGGCTAAACTACACAGGCAGACATTGTTTCAATCCCTCCACCCCCCACCCCACAAAAAAAAAACCCAAAACAACAACAACAAAAAACCCACCAAGAAACCAAGAAAAATATCCAAACAACAACAAAAAGAGCTGGAGGTACAGCTCAGTGTTCCCTGGGTTCAATCCCACAGTACTTTGGGGGGGATGGGTAGGGGCGAAAGAGAGCAGGGAGATGAATAAGGATCATGAGGACCTAAAAGATTAAAGGAAGACCCAAACAGCTAAGTCATGGAAGCCTAACATATTCTGCTGAACAAATTTAGTGTTAAAAGTTAGTGCCTATAACTGATGTCAGTGAGACCTCAGGTTTTGATGTCCATTTTTTTTCCAAAAACAGTGGGTTTATCCATAAGATCATCAGGGTAAATGGGAACAAGAAAGAACTTTCAAGCCATCATTTTGAAGACATATGCTTTTTTGCCGAGTGTGGTGGCGCATGCCTATAATCCCAGCACTCAGGAGGCTGAGGCAGGAGGATTGTTGTGAGTTTGAGACCAGCCCGAGCTACAAGGTGAACTTAAGGCCAATCTGAACTGCATAGTGAGAACCTGTCTCAAAAAGACAAAAAAAAAAAAAAAAAAAAAAGAAATGAAGACATATGCTTTTCAATGGTTTGTTCCCTTCCCCTCCCACCTTTCTCTCTTTCCATGTTCCTGGCCCCATATATTGCATTACAACTCCAGCCTTTTTTTTAGACAGGGTCTTGCTAAGTTGCTCAGGCTGGGCTTAAACCTGCAATCCTCCTGCCTCAGCCTCCCAGAGTGGTAGAACTATAACACATCTGGTGGTTAGCGGCAAGTTTTGCCTCATTTTAAGCAATAAATGGGAGGTTCCTCCTCCAATAAGAAGAGTCAGAACTAGAACTATACATATAAACATATGTGTATGTTAGGGAAATTAAAAGGCTCTAAATCCAGGTTAAGGAAATTAGGTATTGGAAGAAAACCAAATTAGTAAAACTAGGTCAAATTTGGGATATATAACCGTGGCAGCACATACGTAAATTTAGCAACAGCAGAAACTAGCAGCCTCTGTCTCAGGCTGGTACACCAACTCTGTAAGACTGTACTATATCTGAAAAAATACTTCTCATTAAAGAAGGGAGAAAGAAGATGTATTCATGCACACAGGGATGAAGATATAACTGTACCCACCCACCCATATTAGAATACACATTTCCGTCCTCTCTCAGGAAGCTCCACTTTGGCTGCAATAGTCAGTTTTGCTACATCAGCCAACCCAGCCAGCTGGGAATCCTGACAGTGCGGCACACTGCCCCAGCAGATTCCCTCCCCCGAGATACATACACATTCGGAATGGAACAGAGTCATCAGAAAACTGGCCTTTAAAAGAAACCAACCCTGCTGTCTCCTTTCTCCAGCTACGGTGCTTGGGATGGCATTTCACAATTTTCCCTCCATATGCTCCTAATTTTTTAGGATACTGGGGATTGAACTCAAGACTTTTTATAATGAGCTGAATCTCCAGCCCATGTATATATGCATGTAAGTATGTACTTATGTGAGACTGGGTTTCCCTGTGTAGTCCAGACTGGCCTTGTTCACTATATAGACCGAGCTGCCTCAAACTTGCAGTGGTCCTCCTGCCTCAGTAAGCATTAGGATATCAGCCTTTTACAATTTTTTTTATTTTAATTTTTTTTTCCCCCTTCGGAACTAGGGATTGAACTCAGGCCCTGTGCTTGGCAGGGAAGCACTTATTCCACTGAGCCATCTCCCTGGCCCCTCTTTTTAAATTTTGAGAAGCTTTTTTTTGGCTGGCTCAGGCTTTCTTAAAGGTGGGTCTGGTAAGGCAGGTGGAGGTCGGGAGGGAACCACGGTATCCTGCACCTGTGTTTGCATGAGCAGGTGCTAAAACAACTGAGCTAACCAACAGATTCCCTCTTTTTAAATTGTGACAAAATTGGCTGGGGATATTTCAGTGGCATAAGGGCTTGCCTGGCCAAGTGCAAGTTCCCAAATTCAATCCTGCTTACAAAAACATTTTTTTTTTTTTTTTTTTTTTAAGGAAGGGTTTACAGGGTGTTCAAGGTCTCACACTAGATCAGACCCACCTGTTTACAGCCCCTAAGAGCTGGGATTACAGGCTTGCACCACCACACCCAGTCCCAATGGGTGCACCCCTATGGTGGGGCTGGCATAGCAGGCCTGAGAATTAAACCCCTGGCCCCTGTGCCTGCTTGCAGGCATTTTAATCCATTGAGCTATTTGGCCAGCCCTAAATGAACAACTTTTTTTTTTAAACAAACCAATTTTGATAAAGGGTCTAAGTCACTAAGTAGCCAAAGGTGGCCTCAGACTTGTGATCCTCCTGCCTCAGCCACAGAGCACTATCTGTGTGCCTCGCCACACCCAGCTATTATGCTTATTTTAACCAAGAATATTTCCTCCCTTTGCATCACCTTAGTGTGAGCTCCCACTGCTTTCTAGCCCACACTGAGCTTTACCTCAGAGCACTGAGCACTACCTATAATCACATAAAGGACTTCAGCTCAGCCTAAGGCCTCTATCGGAGAGGATGGTGGGGGCTTAGTCATTCCCATCGCTTAAACAGTGTTTTAGGTTTTTAGAGTACTCAAGGAATGTTTGTAGATTAGAAGTGCAGGTTGTGGACCTACCACAATTTTGACTTCCTACCACTGCAAAATCCTAATCCACAAGCAATCAGGGGGATGCACTTCAGACACTAACTGGTCCTCGCACCACAAGGAAGCCAGCAATTGAGATGCCCCTCATCTGGCAGACAAGAATCACTCCCTGCCTCAGGCAGTCAGCCTGGGGCCCACATGGCAGCTCCTAACTCTTCTGGTGCTAAGGAGGCAAATATACTTTAAGACTCTTTCAAAAGGTTTATTATATGCTTTGCCCTAGGCTACACTAATTAGGACTCCAAATAGGAGGTGGAAGCTCCTCCAGAACCAGGGCAGTCACAGCCAGGAAAACTCCAGCTTTGTTGGAGAGCTTCTCCCGGTTTGCTTCTCCTAATTTCAATAAGCCTTCAGTTCAGTTTCATTCATTGGCTCATTCATATATATATATATATATATACATATCTTTTTGGTACTGGGGCAGCCCCCACCCTTTTAAAATTTGAGTCAGGTTCTTTATTTTCTCTAAATGTTTCTTCCTTTTTTGTATTTTAGGGTCCACAGGTATTCAGGGTCTCACTACTAGATCAGACTCATAGTGATCCACCTATTTATAGCTTCCCCAGCGCTGGGATTACAGGCATGTGCCACCATGCCTGGTTTCAGTGGCTGGCAAGGCACACATGGGTTCTGGGGATTGAACCCAGATCCGTGTGCTTGCCAGACAGGCGTCCTGAGACAGGTTCTTACTGAATTGCTAAGCTGCCCAGGAGGGGCTTGAACTTTTGGTCCTCCTGCTTCAGCCTCCCAGAGTGCTATTTCCTACCTGTCTTACCAGCCTCACTTTGGCCTTGCGCCTCGCTCCTTCACTCTATTCTTACTTCCAGCTTATAAAGGGTTGGCCTTGTATCTTATTTCTTAAGCACCAAAATATGTTCCCTAGAGTCTATCAACTGGACAATCATGCCTTCAGAAATTCTTATAATGCTTTACTAAACCATTAAGCAAAACTACTCTTGTTAGAATTTCCTGAAACTGCAAAAGGGCCAGAGTCTTCTTACTTGGTTGAATGGGAAAATGAGTTCTTAAGCTCAGTCCCACTCAGTGTGCCAGTACATACCCCAGCGAGAGCCAGTCCTCTTGAGCTACCACCCTGTTAAACTATCAATCTCAGGGCTGTAGCCATCACATCACAGGTGTCTGTCACTGCTAAGATGACAATGGGGAGACTGACCTCGGGGGAGGCATTATGGTTCTACAAATTGTCCCACACCATATTTAAGGACTTAACCCCTCCCCTTCCCAGCAAAAAAAAAAAAAAAAAAAAAGAAAGAAAAAGAAATCAGATCAGATTTTTAATGTGGCCCAGATCCCTTGGCTTTCCTTCTGTCCTAATTGGGGATATTCATTATAGAGATGTTATTTGTAGGATACTTTAAACCAGGATCTAGAAAACAATGAGAATGATGTCAGCACTTCCCATTCCTTCAGAGTTTTATCTTCAGGCAGTCACTGCTAACTGGGAATGAATTAGCACCATTTTCTGACATTTTCTTCCTAGGACAAGCTTAGCTAGACCATCAGTGTTATCTCTCTGCTTCCCTTTACTTCTTCTCCCTGGACACTAGAGTAAGTCCCTTCCTCTTCCTAACAGTATTTTCAGAAATCTGTTACTTTCCTTTTACTCTACACTGTAAATACTCCTAAACCTTGTTCCTTCTGTCCAAATACCTGTGATAGTCTTAAGTGCTACCTCGTCTCATGACCCCCATGCTTCCCTGTCTGGGTTCTAAATCATTATTTCAAAAGCTGATGCACGTCAGCTTCATCCTCACAACATACAAGTGAGGTCAATCAGAACATCGAATTTGACAAAGGAAATTAAAAACAGAGTAGAAGAATGGTTCCAAGCTGTGTCTAAGGAGACCTGGATCGTTATTTCTGGTCTGCCATGATCATAACTAATATCAAGCAGTGCTGAAAACAGCAAACCACATATGGCACTGGATAAGTTACTACACCTCTCTTTGCTTCTGTTCTCCCATCTGTCATGCAAGAACAATACTGCTTGTTTATTGGCTCCAAAAGCTTTAAGAACAAGAAAAGCTTTCCTTGCTTTAAAAAAAAAAAGTGTTTTAAGACAGCACCAAATACCAGGTAAGATATATTAACAAACATAAAAACCAGTGATCTAAGACCAGTATCAGACGTCAGTCATGCCGCTATTCGTAATTCCTCAAAGGGGGTGGTGGTGTTACTAAATAACTAGAAATCTGTGGCTGTAAAGTAGCTCTGGCATGATCACATTTTGTGTCAGTACCAAGGGTAGCATTACAGTTTATACAGAGCCCCCTTCTCTCAATTTAGAAAGTTTATCATATGCTACCACCAGTATCTACCGTAGTCATGGCAACAAGAAGCTTAAAGGTGCAAATGAATACACTTAAGAAGGGCTCCAGATCCCCACACCTTTGGAAAAGTTCTGCTCTACCAGGGTAACCCATTTGCTCTCATTTCCCTTAGATTTCGTAAGCAGCCTATCCTCAGGCTACCATTCCAAAGCCCTGCAAGATAAGGCTCTGCACCTGAACCCTGGACACACACCACTATCTCTAGCAGTGAACCTGGGTTAACTCACCTGTTTTCAATTGGCTTCTGCAGTTCACACTCCAAGAGTGTGCCAGTAAGCTCCTTCTCTTTTTTGAACCCAGCTTTCCCTACCTCTTTCCTTTTCGCTTTCCACCTACATGAAGTTCCCTTTAAAGGTGTATGTCATTTTCGAGCCCTTTAAGTCCCTGCCCCCTTCGCCCTCCTTCCCCCTCCACCCGAGTTGTCTTCAATTTCCACACTTTCTTCCTCCCACCTGCAATTCCCTTCGCCTCCTTCGGGGAGTTTCTCCCCGGCTCTCCGGGCGTCCTTCCTTTGCCCCCACCCTTCCCGCCGCAACGCGACTCCAGCCTGGTCTCGCCCCTGCGTCTTCCCTCCCCACTGCCCCTCTGCGGCAAGTGACTCTCGCTGGGTGACCCCCTCTCGTTCCGCGTCTGGCCCGATCCCGGCCTCCTGGATCCCCCAGGAAACCTCGAGCCCCCACGCCGGCTCTTCACCCTTCCTTTCCAGTCCTCCCCCTCCCCGATCCACTCACAGGAGGCCGGAGCAGGTGGTGCAGACGAAGCTGCCCACGGTGATATCCACGTAGGTGACCCCGCGCTGGGCGCACTCGAAGCAGTGGCGGTTCCCGGCCTGGCTGCAGCCGCCCAGCTCCCGTACCCTGCGGCACCACACCTCCGAGGCTGCCTCCGCCTCCGCCTTTCCCCCGCCGACCCCTCCACCAGGGCCTGGACCCTTTTTGGCCGCCATCACCATCGTTGCCCACACCCTCCGACCTCCTCCCGGTTAGAACCGCAACGGCTCCTTCAACCACGGCCGCCTTCCCGCCTCCGCCGCCTTCGCACGCCGGGTAACCCTGACAGAAAAGCTCGGAAGCCGGCTGCGTCCGCTCCAGACTCAGCTGCCCCTGCCTCGCCTGTCCTGGATGCCGATTGGCTAGCCTTTTCCCACCTCCTCGCTCTCATTGGTCTGACCCGGGGCCGCCTCCGGTAGCTGGAGCAGCCAAGGCCACGCCCCACTGCCTTCGGGCCTCAGGGCTCTCCCATTGGCCCAAAGAGACCCGGGCTGTGCGTGCCCTCTTTCTATACCCGCCCCCTCTCGCCACTGTTTCCGCTGAGGCCCGCCTCCCAGTTTCGATTGGCGACTTCTGGGCACTCGAGCTCCTGTTTTCAGTCTGATTGGCTGTCCAGGTTGCAAACTTAGAGCGCGAGATAAAGGCGGGGTCCCGCTCGTGGGCAACTCCAGTCTTCCAAGACCGAAAATGATTCCCGCCAAATTTCAAAGTCTTGCTTTAGCCTGCGCCGTGACACACGGCAGAAAAGTGAACATTCGAAGGGCTGAGAGTGGGAAGGGAAAGAAGGGTTTTCGTTTTTAATGCCATTTCATTTTTTCATAGCCCAAGTCATAGATGGAATCTTCATTTTCAGTCAGGCTAAACACGTTGCAGCGAACCCTACAGCTGGGTGCATGGCTCATTCTGTCTTTTGACTTTGGAAAACCCTGCTTTTAATCACTACCTTTGGTGGAATTATTCATTTGACAAACACGTGAGTGCTAGGTTTGGGGCACATTTTAGACACTGGGAATACAATAGCAGTGAACCAACCAAATCAAATTCCTGCCCTTGTGCTTCCTTTCTGGAGGGTAGAAACAGATACAAGACAATGAAAAATTCATCAGTTAGTAATAAATTCTTTACGGAGAATTAAAGTAAGGTCTTGGAAAAACAAGAATGAATGATTTGATATCTTAGAGTGGCTTGATCAGGGAACCCATCTCAAACACTTGACATTTAAACAGGTCTAGATAACAAAAGGAGTCAGTCAGGAGATCTGTGGCGGAGCAGTGCAGACATTTGGAAAAGCCTCAAGACACCCTAAAGCAAGAAGCTTCCTGTATTTAAGTACCACAAAAGAAAGTCAGTACGGTGGAAGATGGTGAGTGGAGAGGATTTTTCTTGGAGTGGGACAGTGTCATGTAGAACCTAAGGGTGATGGGAAATTATGTAGTTAGAACCTAGTTTCCCAGTATGGGGGAATACCTCAAACTGTGTTCAAGACCCAGGCCTCTTCAGTTGTGTGCTTCTATGGTGCATCATATCCACTCCTAGGTTTGCCCTGTGTTCTAGTGTAGCTGCAGCCATCGTGCTGGAAAAGCCCAGCTGCTTTTAAGGATATGTCAGGAAACTGCACACAACCTCACTACTTTTCATTTCATTGGCCAGAGCTCTGTGATATGACCACACCTGAGTTCGAAGACTCTGGAAATTTTATTTTTTATTCTAGCCTTCTGTGTGCTTGCCTCAAGTCCAGAGATTTTATTTAGAAGGGGAGAAGGGATATAAGGATAAAAAACACAGTCACTGCCACAGATATGATTAGAAAAGTTATAATAGGGATAAGACTTGCTATGATTTTCTATTGAAATAAATATCACTCTGTCCTCTAGAAAAATTATCATGGGTAAGATTGGAAGGAAGGATTATGGCAAAATTGGAAGAAATGATGTCAGCAGTCCGGGTAAGTAGTGGATGATAGTGGTATTGACAAGAGGGGCAGAAGGAACTTGGAATGGACTGATTTGGAGAATGTCTTGGAGGTAAGGTCCTCAGGAGTTAGTGCGTTAGATGTGGGAGGCGATAAATAGAAGAATCAGTGGGTACTTTGTGATGATGGAAGTGTTCTGTCTCTGACTTCCAATATGGTAGCTACTAGCTACAGTTAAAGACTTGAAATGGAGCCAGAAAAGCTAAGAGGCCAAAATAATAATGGTAATAATAATAATAGTAATATTAGTAATAATAGTATTAGTAATAAAATAATAGTAATTACTATTATTATGAGAATTGAACCTAGGGCCTCACACATATTAGGCAAATGCTCTATCTCTGAGCTGTGTCCCCAGCCCTATTTAATTAAAATGTACATTTAGGAAGCCATGTATCACTAGTGGTTACCCTATTGGAGAAGGGAATCCTAAATTCTTGTTTTGAGTAGCTGAAAGGCTCATGGTGCTATTTTTGGAAGAAGTTAGCCTGGAGGAGGAGCACTCTAGGGGCTGCTGATACTCGGGAGTCAGGATTGCTTGCTTGGGTGTGTTAATTTGAGATCCTGTGAAGCCTCCTGAGGGTTAACAAAGTAGGCAGGTAGATGTATAGTCTGGATTTTCAGCTGAAACTAGAGCTGGAAATATAGGTTTGAAAGTCTTCAACATATAGGAATCTTGTAGTCCTGTGAGAGGGTGCTTAGGTACTGAGCAGGTAGACAAAGCATAGAAGGGAGCCCAGGCGTCCCCATGTGTTCCACTTCTTCAGTTATCAGAGCCACAAATGTGTTTCAGTGTCCTTAAAAGTAGGCGACATGAGTCATATTCAGAGACACAGAAGGGACATCTCAGCCCACTTTCGACATTCTCTCTAAAGTTTTTCAAAGTTCACAGTTTCCAAGTGTTCCCATTCATTTTCTAGTTTCTCATTAACCAAGGGTTATTCCTTCCCATCTTGAAACTATTTAAACAACTTGGTAAATTGAGCTACAACCCTCAGTAAGTGAAAAAAAAAAAAAAAGAACATTCACTGGATTCTGAGAATTTTCTGTTACTTTGTCACTGGGTGTGTTCTATGAGGGCCACCAAGGAGATCCTCCTCCTCCCATGTCTACTCCACCAGGCCATATCAGGTAGTAACAACCCCATTTCCTCTTCATAATCAAGGGGTGCACAGCTAGCTGGGGGCATGGTCTTCTGCCCTTGCCCCACTGGCAGGAGGAATCCCGGATGAGGAGGCCCTGGGGCAGTGAGGTCTACAGAGCCTAAGGAAAACAGAGAATGGAAAACAAGTATTTTTAACTGAGAACAGGAACTGAGAAAGCTGCTGCCCTCCACCCTGGGCTTGCTTCTTGGACCTCTGTCCTGGCTGAGGAAGAATTGGCTTTTCTTTTTAGTCACTGTTTGGATCATGTATCACTATCAGCAAAAAAGCATCCCAGCCTGGCAGGCGTGACCTCCCAGCCACTGCTAGATCAGTTTTCATGAGATCATTTCATTGTTCTATAAGGCCAGCTGCTTCTGGTGGGTAGGAAACATGATAATGGCTATGGCTGGCCAACTGTCTTCTTTATTTCACTAAGAAGGGAGTTTCTTGTTTGGAGATAATTTTGTCTGGACCACTCTGTGTTATAAGAAAAATGATAATTCCAGGGATGATGAAATAGTCCACTTACAGGGAAGGAAAATCCAAGTACAGAATAACTGTTTCCAGAGTAAATAAATCACCTCATGCTCTGTGACAGAAGGGACCTGATAGAGTTGACCTGTCCCTGGATCCCTGGATCTCTTGTATCCTCCCTCCCTTCTTTCCTCCTTCTCTCCTTCCCTGTCTCTCTCCTTCCTTCCATGGTTCTAGGAAATAAGCCCAGGGCCTTTGTGCTTAGTTACATCTTCATCTTTTTTTTTTTTTGCAGAACCGGGGATTGAACTCAGGCCCTTGGACTTGCCAGGGAAGCACTTATTCCACTGAGTCATCTCCCCAGTCCCGCATCTTCATCTTTTTAAAATATATTTTATGATAAATTCTCACCAAATCACTAAATTCCCCAGGCTGTGCTTGTACTTGCAATCCTCTTGCCTCAGCTTCCCAGGTATGTGCCACCATGCCCAGCTTGTTACTGGATATCTTTCTTTCTTTAAGACAGGATCTTGTGTGCAGTTCAGGCTGGGAGTGAGCTCACTTTGTATCCCAGGCTGGGCTCGAACTTGCAAGGATCCTCCTGCCTCAGCCTCCCATATGCTGAGATTACACGTTTATACCACCACGTGTGGACCTCCGGATTTCTTTTTAGGTTTTTTTTTTACAGGGTCTCACTATGCAGCTCATATTCATAGTGTTCTTCCTGCTTTCTGCCTCCCTAGCACTGGCTCAGCGCAGCCGAAGGTAGGGCCGGCGTGGCACGTGGAACCTGGAATTGAACCCTGGCTGCTGCACTTACCTAAGCAAGCGCTGAGCTCTACCACGGGCCCATACCTCCGGATTTCTCATAAGTTCCCAAGAAGCCTGGTGAACTATGATATCCAGAATTCCGATGAATATATTTATTACTTATGATACTTTTTAATGTTAATTTTCTTCATTTTCCAGATAGAGATCACATTATCTTCAAATGATGATAGTTTTAGCTTTCAATTTTTTTTCTATATTCAATTATTTTCTTTTGTCTAATTAAATTATCTGAACATCAGAATAATTGAAATAACAGTGGATATGTTTTCTCCTTAGCTCCTTTAGTGGGAGAGTATCTTTGTTTCCTCATGAAGCTCAATGCTGATTTTTGGTTTGACATATATATATATATATATATATATATATATATATATATATATATATTTTTTTTTTTTTAAACTGGGGATTGAACTCAGACCCTTGCGCTTGCCAGGGAAATGCTTATTCCACTGACCCATCTCCCTGGCCCCTGATCCAAATATATTATTATCATATTAAAGAAACATCCATTTATTCTCAGGTTATTAGTTCTTCTGGGTTTCATTTTTTTTTTCACCTTACTGTCTGATTGTATATATGAATTCACTTATTCTGCCTGTCTTTTGGGGAGTACAGAAGAAAGAACCCAGTGAGTTTGCACCAAACCACATTTCCAGGACCTTAAAAAAGTTTTGTTTTTACAAACAGGGTCTTGCTAAGACCCTAATTTGCCCAGGCTGGGATTGAATTTATGATCTTCTATCTCAGACTCTTAGAGTGCTGAGATTATAGACTTATGCAACCATGCCTGGCTTGTTCCACCTGTCTTGAGTTTATTTTTGACATTCTTTTTCTATTTTTTTGAGTTGGATGCATACTTATTCTATTGTAGCTTTTTTCTTTTTTATTTAATACTGAAAACATATAAACATTGTTTTAGAAGTGTCTCAAAGATTCTGGTATGTTTTGTTTGTTCGTTATTATTGTCTAAATATTCTTTTTAAAAAATCTTTTATTCATTTATTTGGCATGGGGCCTCACTACAGCTTGGACTTGTAGTGATCCTCCTGTCACAACCTCCCCGCCACTGGAATTACAGGCATGCGCCACCAGGCCCTGTTCCAGTTGCCGGCTTGGTGTGGCGCCTGCATGGCATGAGGTACCAGGGATTGAACCCCAGTCCTTGCACTTACCAGGCAGATGCTTAGATGGCCGAGCTATGTCCCTAGCCCTATTGTCTAAGTATTCTGTATCCTGGTCTGTGTTTCTTTATTATGAGTTTAAAAAGAAAATAGTAAAAATAATGTTTAGATAAGAGTCTGGCGAGCACGGGGTCCTGAATTTGATTCCTGGGACCAAAAAAAAACAAAGTTTAAGCCAGGCGTGGTGGCGCATGCCTGTAATCCTAGCACTTGGGAGGCTGAGGCAGGAGGATTGTTGTAAGTTCGGGACCAGCCTGAGCTACAAAGTGAGCTTAAGGCCAGCCAGTCTGAACTGCATAGTGAGACCCTGTCTCAAAAAAGAAAAAAAAAAAATGTTTAGGTGATGGGGGCGTCATTTCCCCTTAGTTTTAACATTAAAGTTAATGTTAATGTTGGTGATTAGACAATGATGTTTACTCCTTTTTGGAGTAAAGTGAGGCTTTCTTTGTAGCTTAGTATGCCATCAACTTTTGTGAATTTTGTCTGGGTACCTGAAACTAGGGTGGATTTGCTAATATCATATCTATCTTGTTCATTACACTGCCGAGATCACCCGGATCCTGGCTTCATCACTGAGCTCCCCTGGCATGGGGCACCTTTCCCGCCTTGTGCCCCCCAGGCAGCGGGCTGCCAGTTTGATGTTGTTGGGCCCTCACCTCAGCCACCTTTCTGGCCGACAGCGTAAAGCACAGCAAGCTTCTGTAGTTACTCTGCACCCTCAGTTCCCTTCTCTCACACTCCTAAGACAGGCACCCGAAGTTGGTTTTGCACATTGTGGTGCAAAAGCCCTTCAGCCTTGAGAAAATGTGTTTCACTATCTCTTTCTGAGATCTGCAGTCCGCTGTGACTCAGGCTTCCTCCACCTGCAAGCCCAGCTGCTAGAAACTCCCCTAATTTGGGCAGCCCTTGCGCAGGCCTAGGACTCCCCAGTCAAAGCTTCAGACAGCCGGGTGTGGTGGCACATGCCTGTAATCCCAGCACTTGGGAGGCTGAGGCAGGAGGATTGTTGTGAGTTTGAGACCAGCCTGAGCTACAAAGTGAGCTCAAGGCCAGGCTGAACTGCATAGTGAGACCCTGTCTCAAAAAGACAAAAAAAAAAAAAAAAAAAAAAAGAAAGCTTCAGACAGCTCATTGTTTTGCTGAAATTGCCATTCGGACTTTTGTTTTTTCAGTCTCCCTATTGGTCTTGAATGGTTTCTAAAGAGGTAAAGGAGCACGCTGCTTTTGGGCTGCCCTCTTCAGAATGGAACTTTCCATGCTCTTTTACCAGGAGACAGCTTGGGCACCCCATTTCTGGGCGCTGTCATCCAGCTGCCCGGATCCTCTATTACTTGCTTAGTCTTTGGCCCTCACTGAGCGCCTGTAGGAGGCCTTGCCCCATACCTTCAAGGGCCTTAGTCATGGATGGGAGCAAAGAAGCAAGGCAGAAAAAATAAAATAAAATAAAAAATTTAAAAAAAGAAGAAGCAAGGCAGGCATGCTGACAGGAAGCAGTAAAGAATGTAAGGGCTGGGCTGGGGGAATAGCTCAGTGGTCTAAATATCTGCCTGGCAAGCACAAGGACCCGGGTTCGATCCCTGGTACCACATGGTGCGCACCGCCAAAACTGGGCGTGGTGGTACACACCTGTAATCCTAGCACTGGGGAGGCTGAGACAGGAGGATCAGTGTGAGTCTGAGCTGCATAGCAAGACCCTGTCTTAAATAAATCAATAAAAGATTTAAAAATAAATAAATAAAAAAGAATATAAGGGCTTAAATAATTTGCTCCTAGCCAGGCGTGGTGGCACATGCCTGTAATCCCAGCACTCGAGAGGCTGAGGCAGGAGGATTGTTGTGAGTTCGAGACCAGCCTGAGCTACAAAGTGAGCTTAAAGCCAGCCTGAACTGCATAGCGAGACCCTGTCTCAAAAAGACAAAAAAAAAAAAAAAAAAAAAAAAAAATA